>JAGFPH010003674.1:71792-86725 GCA_018207615.1 Philaenus spumarius
AGAGAGTGGAATTGTGAGGATATAAGAGAGTGGAATTGTGAGGATATGAGAGAGAGAAATTGTGAGGATATATTTAATGTGACTTTCTAGTTGAGTATATATCCTAATACTGTAATTCAATTCCCACTGGTGAAATGGAGTCAGCCAACTCAAAAATCACAATGTTGTAGGTTATATGAGTTAGGTAATTTATTCTTATAAACAAGAAATATGTGTTATGCTGCCCTTATAAAGCAAAGGTTAAGAAGCCTAATAATAACACATATAACACAAATATTATAAATTGTATACAAATACTTTTTTTTACATGTGGTCACCCAAAAAACGCCGCTAAAAAGGGTCTGCCTTCAAAATTTATCACTTGAAGTAGGTAGCAAAAATACTAAATTACCATGAGCAAAGAGGCTTATAGTTGCTTGTCATTCCCATCAAGCCCTCCTGATACTCACGGACAATCGACCATGGTTGGAGAGGGGAACGAGGCCACAGTCCGAGCCTGGGTATGTGAGTCAGGAGGAAGGGTCGAGGTGCTCCAATACACGCCTTTCAAATAACAATACTTACCTTGTCAATACTTATGGTTGTAAAAAACATTGAACTTAAACCAAGATATTTGTTACACCCTTTTACTCTTGTTGACAACATTAGTAGTAAATCTTTAACTATGCCTTTAAACATAATTTATATGAAAACCAAATTATTATTAAATACAACAAGATGTAACTAACAATTCCAAGATTTTTTTAAGCCTAATGGTGTAACCACAAACTAACAAAAAACTGTATGTCATCTGACCTCAGGGCTCCACCATACTGGCTTTTTAAGCTGCAAAGTCATATACGCAAATCCCAAACTACATGTACAACACTGCGGTCTAAGCACGCACCAACAAAGAATTTTGCAGGGCTCCGCTCCACTGGCTTTTTAGGTGTAATGATATATACACTAATATATACACACAGCCAAAACTACTGTAGCTACACTCTTCAAATCTTGCATGTACATTACTGTAATGGTGCAAGCACTCACCAACAAAGGGTTTTTCCCTCGGACCCCAGGGCTTCCTCCACTGGCTTTTTAAGTTACAATATTACATATACTCACAGCCCAAAATACTGCAAAACCACAACCACTGAACAGATATGAGCGCGTTTTTTTTTTAACGTTTTTAATGAATCCTGGTCCTCAAATCACCCTTTTTATAGCCCCAGTTTTCAATCTTTATATTTGGTATAATTATACGCATAGTTCAGAGTTCCAGGTTTCAGAGACCCATCACACCCATACATAAAATTATCGTCTTAATATAAAAATGCTGGTGTCGGCGTCGGGACTAACGCGACTTACTCTTATACTAATTTAGGCAAGATAACTTACACACCTCAGCATGAGCAGATTGCTCGCAATATGCAGTGGTGCACGAACTTGACAAATACTTTGTCGGGTCGGCCTTGGATACATCCGGTCTTTAGATTGTTTTTTTTTTTATACTTTTAACTTTCAATGAATCTGTAGTGCCGACCTTTGACTGAAGACAATATTTAATTAGTGTCCTACTAACTTCGTTTTAAACGCGTTAAAAGATACGATTGTGTTGGCAATTTTAAAGACACATCTCATTCTTGTTTAATATACTGTACTTTGATATCTATATAGAAAATGTAGGTATTATATTTTTTTCAAGAAAGTTAAAGGGTACTTTTTATAAATGTTGGACAATCTTTATTTATAGTAAATTAATTGTTCAAAGCAAATTAAGCTATTTTTCGTGAATTGGACATTTACCATTGTCTTTATGTTATCACCTTATTAACAAATTAATAATTATTATTACTTATACACAATTACTTATTTATCTTTGACATTGATTCCATTGTCCATGCTTTATTATTTTTATAAAGGAAAAGCATTATATTTGTGTTAGTACTTGTTTCAGTTTAATTTATCACAGAGCTTAACAATTGAAATTTTAAAATATGTATATTTCGTACAACCAGAAACGATATTTAAGTTATAACCGATTTACTGGAAGCGTGTACTTTTTTGAAAGGCGGAGATGGTTAAAATCTCAGGTTTCGCGTGTTTTTGAAATATTATCTTAAATATTATTTTAAGATGAAAAGAGTTCTAAAACAATACAAGGACATAGAAGAAAAATGTTCTTTTAAATTTTGAAAAAATCAAAATGGAATTTTTTTTTATATTTGGAAGAAAGTTTTTGTTGTGGTATTTTACCACATATAATATAGTATAAGTTATTATGATTGTAAAAAGCTATAGTATCTAGCTTTATTAGTTTTTATTATACAGACTCTTAAAGTGCGAAAAAGGGGCCTTTTTGATCCCCAACTATCAATAAGGTACACGCCTGTGGTTAATCGATTGTAACTGAAAAACGGTTTGAAATATCTTTATAAACTAAACATATTTGAATTCGCAATGAAATTCTCGACAACTTAGGTTAATTTGAATATCATGTAATCAGTCATTCATTTTCTACAGACTTCGATTTAACGAAGAATTTTTTTAAGATAACAGATATGATGTTCAAACCATAATATCTGTAATTTGTATCAATCGTTTTTTTAAATTTGGGCATATATTAATAATTTAAATTGAAACATCTGTGTAAAAATTCAATCAAAACGGAAAATTTTCAAAGACTATATTATAACAACAAATTCACAATATTAGAAACAAGAGGAAATGCTAGGTAGGTCTGTCTATCTACAGTAAAAGTTCTATCTACAGTTTTTCGACAATTTTTTAATTTGTAATGCATGTTTAGTATTTGTATGAATATAATATACACATAATATTGTTTTAGAACATTTTGCGTGTTAAAATATTAATTAAATTAATACATACAGCCAAAAATAGGCGAAATCTAAGCATTTAACCCCTTTACCTTTAAAAAATGTTCACGCTTGAAGTAAATCGACTGTAACTTACAACCCGTTTGAGATATCTTTATGAACTAAAATATCTGAATTTTTCGATTTGAATATCATGTAATCAGTCATACATTTTCTACCGACTTCGATAGGTATCAAATCAAAACAAAAATTATGTTGTTTTCAGTTTAGGAAAATGAAGTCGTAAAACGATTACTCCTAGTAAAAATTCCGTATTTTCTATATAGAATACTTCAAACTATGTCAAATCTTTTTTTTAGTTACAGGCGATAAAAAAAAGACTTGCAGTTATTATATTGGGCCAATTGAGGCTACCGAGAAATGGACATACCTGCGGTTAGGAATTGATGTCTTTGTAACTAATTGACCATTATGGACGATACTTCGCACACATGTTATTAAATGACGTATCTATGGCCTGTAATTATATGGAATCCCTGTACACTGATACTACTAAGACCAACATTAGTCTGCTAGTCTAAATATATATAAACGATTGAATCAAATAAAAACAATTTAAATACATAAACAGACAAGCGGAAAGAATAGCCTACATGTATATTTTAAAATAATTCATTATGTATTTTAATTGTTTTTATTTGATGTAATCGTTTCTTTTATAAATCGCAGACAGTTGTCACAGTAAAAATTGTGGGAAGTGTGACCACGTTACAATATAAATTGTAAACCGAATGAATTCCGTTTTAAATGGCCCTCTAGCGTAATTTGTATTGGTATTATTTGCAAACTAAGCAAATATTAGCACAAAGACGGTTATTATTGTCATGTCCAGTTTCTAAATATTATATGTTTCTGTACTTTTGTGCAATTTGGACACTGACATTAGCATGTAACTAGCAAAGGAAAAGAAATAGAAATACCAGGCACAATTTCCAAAGATAAAATTTGTTCAGTGGTAAATACAGCATCAAAATCGGTTCAGTACTTTTTAAGAATAGTCCTAAATTAGAGTAAATCAAGGTTTTCGTAGTCCGTATTGTTAATAACAATTAAAAGCTAAAATATTTATAACTAAACTCTTCGACAAAACCAGTTGTTTTCAAAACCGAAAAGAACGTGAGAAAACACAAATAGATCAGTACAAAAAGTAAAAGTTATTTAGATTTTTTTCTCTTATCTTAAAATAAGCCCTAGTTTACGGTATACAAATTATTACTGATTGTTGAACGTGAACGATTATATTATAAAATAAGCTGCATAAGTTTAAAAACACGAGGAAATAATATTTTTTATTACTTTGGATTCGATAAGCGCAAAGTGAAATTATGTGTTCGGCATCTTATGGCATCTAAACACCAGCTGCACTTATATTTTTCGTCAGAAGATTCACAGGAATGGAAGAGTGATGTCTGTTTGGATCTCTTCTGGTTACCGTATCTTTATTCTGAATAAGCGTATCAGCTACTACTACTTTTCAGTACTTCAACATTCATTTTATTTTGAGCTTCTCTATTTTGTCTTCTCTATTCAAATCCAATTGCACTCTATACATTAAATTTGTATTGTCCCTCTTTGAATTTAACTTTCAAAATCATATTTTCAACTGGGAAATTAAATGCAAATAAAAATAAAATCTGTCCAAACTGGCAAATTAAATACAGTTTAATAATATTAAATAGAAATTATTCATTGAAATTATTCAGTTGTTACCATAGACAACAAAATGTTATAGGTTATAAACCTTTAATTAACTATTAATTCAAATTCATATCCAACAAAATCGTTTTTCTATTTTAAACGGTTAAAAATTTGTTTGGTCCAGAATTTAAAAAAAAAAGTTTTTCGGCCACCATTTTTGATAGGGTTGTCGTACCTTACTTTGCTTGGTATTAAAATGTTTGTGATTTAAGGACAACAAAATTAATGTGTCACAAGGCGTATATTTACATTAAACAAATTTGAATTGCCCCCCACAGAGCCCTTCTGTGAGGAGAGGGGGAGGGTCTTGAAAGATTATAAAAGTAGTTACTAATCATCCAAAGACACTCCCAAATTTCCATCTTTCTACTTTCCGTTGTATAAAAGTTACGGAAGAGGTCCCATTCGTTTGGAACTCCTTGTATAAACATATAGGGAAAATTGAATACTATTTATTAAAATGTTTACAATTAGGACAGAAGTACAAGACATCGAACTAAAAGACTGGATAAAGGTCGGGGTTGAGGATGTATTAATTGATTTCCGTTCTGACATCGCGTGGAGGCAACAACAGAATGGCGGGGAAAACTTTCTTTTATATAACAGAATTTGTAACTGTGTACATACGACATAGCAACAGCGTTTACTCGCAGTACATGCACAGTGTTAGTTACAAATTTACATTCAAAAAATAATGTAACAATTATGTTTAGTTTAATTTATTTAGCATAAGTGATAATTATTATTCAATAAAATTAAAGAACATAGAAAAGTTAAGAGTACATGTACACTAAGCATTTGCTCGGATCCTATGCTGTACAAGTGTGTTAGGCCCACAATGTACCATCGCGTAAAGTGAGGAGAGACAATCAACAGAAGACGTGAGGTACGGCTCGAGTTCACAACAGTGATCATTCTAGGTTTAAGAAAATGGCAACGCTGTGCGATGTTGTCATATTTACAGGCCCACAAGGGACGATACAGCTAGTTTGTCTCTCTTAAATTTGAACTAACCAATCAAAGAACATCTCCTCACAATTGACCACGGGAAATTCTCTCTTTTGGGTGAGAGAGAACTGCAATCAGCGCAGCCCTGGTGGCCTCTCTCCTGAACTAAGCCTCTCGCCCTAAGGTCCAAAGTGGGGATATTTTTTTTTAACGAAATTTTCAGCTGGAAATGTTTATTACCGCATAAATAACCTATTACGATGAAAAAAAGGTGTAGGTCATTGTGGGGATATCCCCACAATGGACTTTCTCCCCACAATGGACCATACAGACAACCAAATCTCCCCACAATTGACCGCTTGCTATCTCTCTCTCTCTCTCTCTCTCTCTCTCTCTCTCTCTCTCTCTCTCTCTCTCCCTCTCTCTCTCATTTCGTCTTGCTTCATTTCGTCTTGCTTCATTTCGTACATTGTTTATCGTCCAAACAAGACATTCTACGTAGTAGTCAATTTAAAACACGGGGTATGGCCTCAGGAAGTGCCCCACGGACCAGAACACTTGTACTTTATGTTTTTTGGGTCGTTGATTACGAAAATAGGGTTCCGCGGTTCTAAAATTCGTCGCTTTAAAAATGCAAAAAAACACAATTTTTAGGGGGTTTTCAAAACAACGTGTATGACACCTCCAAATAATGCTATGGAATGCACAAATTATGATTAAAATTTAGAAATTTAGTAGCCAAATAGAAACCGACCAAGAAATGCACCACAAGGGTTCGCTGTAGGGGGTGAAACCACCATTAATTTGACGAAAAATTAGGAAATGACTGATTGTAAAATGTTCCCTCTAGTTTTTGGTGGGAGGTGAAATTAACGGGGTCGTAAGATTATCTGAAGTAGTTTTCAACCCCTTGGAGGTGCAAACTACCCAAAAATTGCATTTTCCCTGAACTTGAACGCAATTTGGGGGTAGTTTGCATCCCCAAAAAATTGAAAACTACTTCAAATAATACTAGTTATTGAATGTTGAACTAATTGTTTTTTGTAGTTTATAATGTTGGTAAAAATAAAATTTTCCAAGACTTACAATCACAAGTAAGTTGACTGAAGTTTTTCTGACAATTTAAAAAGTAATGTGGTTCTACATTTTCTTTAATGTTAATTTTAAAGATTCCCCATATAAATGATAAAACTAAAAAATTAAGTGATTATAACAGTTGTAAATCGTTTCTTCAAACTTTGTCAACCCTAAAAAGAACCAAGGAATGATTAGGATTGATCCTAAAATAATATGTTATGAAATTAAATGTTTTTATTTTAATTTGCAGATATATTGTGAGTTTATATTCTTCTTCAGTTCGATTTTCAAGATTTATTACTTTTGTTATTTGAACACAGATACAATGAAATAAATACAGGCAATTACTACAAGTATTTTACCTGGTTATTAGTCGGTCATGTGACTTCGTTGTGTCCTACTTACGACGTTTCGAGACCGTAATATCATTTTCAAGTTATATTAATCACCCTTCAGGTGGTCTTATATTCACAAAAACACAAACACATTAATATCAAAACGTACACGACACACAATTTACTGTGAAAACCCCCCTGAAAAGGGTGTTGTTTTTGCATTTTTAGGGTGACGCCGGCATTTTTGGAATCAGCGACCCAAAAAACATGAAGTACAAGTGGTCTGGTTCGTGTGGAATATCCTGAGGTTTTAAATGGACTATAGGATGTATCAAACCGTACGTGCGGTAGACCTACTTGCGGTAGCGACCAAAAATATAAGGTTTTACATTTGTTTTCAGAGAATTATCATTAGTTATGATTACTGAGAAGTAATCCCTGAATGTTCACCATTAGGAAAATGTTTTGCTCGGTTTAATTTATGCCATCAAATAAACTTCTCTACGGATTCCTATTTTCCGTGACTACTTTTATCAGATGTTTATTTTTCACTCCGGGAGGGGGGAGAGAGATCAAAACTCGGCCTCGCCCAATTTATTAGAGTGCTGGTACAAAGGGAGCGGTGGAATGTATTCCACATCCGAATCTGAACACTTGGCTGCTTTCACAAGTGAGATCTAGTTCAATGATATCGATTCAATATAAAAGAGTTTGCCTTTTACCTGAACGCTTAAACTGGTCTGCCTTTTGACGGTCAACGCTTTACGTTAGAATAGAGAGTTGATATAGTAGGCCTACTTTGAAATAGTAATTAAAAATCACGATGGCGGAATCTTAAAAATCGATTACTACAGTATAGTATTAAGTTTAAAATCGATACTTTAAAAATGTAATTTTGGTAGCACCGTAAATCCAACTGTTTTAGTGCGCACATCTGAATCAATGATAGACACTACACTCGATTCCACTTTCACCGTGCAGTACGGAGCGCCCATGTTATACAAGTCTCAGCTGTACTAGCGGTCCAAAAAACATCAACTCCCGCGCAACGCTCGGACAGTTGACGCAACCCGCATGACAATAAACGTGATGTTCCCTGTAATGGTAGTAGCATGACTATCTCCCGTAAGACCTGTACTGCACGGTGAACGTGGAATCGAGTGTGGACGTGGTGTTTATTTGTAACTAGCTGGCCCGACCCGGCTTTGCACGGACAGACAAATAAAAGTTAAATGTATATTAACAAAAAATAATATATATTATATCAATAAATATATTACACTATGTATTTCTTATGGGGATTTTTAGTAACTTGACCCCCCCCCCCCCTCCCCTAAAATTTCGATTTTTTTAAAAACTCTTTCTTAGCGAGCACCTAGGGCCTTAGAGGAAGCTACATAATAAATTTCATTCCAATCCGTTCGGTGTTTCTTTTTAGTAACTTTGACCTCCTAAACCGCCCTAAAATTTTGAATTTTTTAAAACCCTTTCTTAGCTAGTACCTAGGGTCCTAGAGGAAGCTACTTATCAAATTTCATTCCAATCCGTTTGATGGTTTTTTGTAGTAACTTTGACCCCCCAAACCTCCCTTAAAATTTCGAATTTTTTTAAAGCCTTTCTTAGCGAGGATCTATGGCCCTAGGGGAAGTTACATACCAAATTTCATTCCAATCCGTTCGATAGTTTTAGAGAAATGGTGATTTTGTAACTTTTACCCCCCAAATCCCCCTAAAATTTCGAATTTTCGGAAACCCTTTCTTAGTGCGCGTCTAGAATCTATAAAGAGTATTAGTGCCAAATTTCATGTTAGCAGGCCTCGTAGTTTTTGGAGAAACTGTGATGAGTCAATGAGTCAATGAGTCAATGGTATTTGGCTTTTATAAGTATAGATGAACCAAAATAATTTGTTTGGAAGAGTTGTGTGTTACAGTTAAAAATTTTTTTTTGTTCAGCATGAAATTTTGCTACTTTTTTATATCTTAGAATTTATATAGTGACATTTTCAAATTATTTTTAGTGGGTGGGTATATGAAAAATAAATTAAAATTTTTTTAAATGTTCAACAAACAACTATGAAAATCTATTCTTAAATTTAAGACAATTATATTAAAATTACATACAAAATACACGCTATTCTGATTATGATGATATTTAATAAGTTTATTTTTATTTGTAGTAAGAATTTTATACATATTTTTAAAATATACGTGCACGCATCCTTAAAAACGCCTAGCACTGGAGAGTATTATAGTCAGCTCTTTGACGGTTAAACGCTCTTATTCCTGCAATTTAGGTAGAGTTACACAATAACATAAAGTTTTTATTGAAGAAAAAAAATAATAATAAGAGGAAATTGCAATACTGCAACGGATGGTACAGTAGTAACGGACCACTAATATTTGAATTTTAATAGCTGTTGTTCTGTCCTCACCAGTGTAAATTAGAATTTGTACACAAATATTTCATACAGTCATTAAATTTTTAAATGACTCTAAACTGTATGATAAAGATGACCAGTAACGTCATGACGTGGTAAACGTTTAAATAAACAGATTTATGATCACCTGATTGAGGATGATCTGCTAGAGACCTGTCTGACAAAACTTTTATTCAAGTTGTATTGGTGGAGGTTTTGTGTTTCGAAAATTCTGCACAAATAAATTAATCAAATCTTTGTAATAATTGTGGTCATGCAACGACCTTTGAATTGCACATAACGTTCTGCCACTGAAAAATTTCCATGTCTTGTATGCGTTATTAAAAGTGTAACACAGATTATTTTCTATTATAACGCCTATTTTATTAATTAATTAATATTTTCTACTTATTTATATTTTGCTTTGTTATTACCTTTATTTTATGAGTTTATATAATGGAGGGTGCAGCACATGGTGCGAGAAAATTTAATATCCGTAATCAGTTGACTAAAGCCTTCGACCACTACGCTATTCTGATACCTTAGATAAGTAACTTCAATAATTCCTCACAAAAATGTTGCTACTACTCTAGACAATGAAGAAATAAAGGTACAACAACAATTTAGAATACAAGACGCCTAAAATAATAGGCTCCCAGAACGCGAATTACGACAGTATTTCAATAATCTATACTTATAAAAGTCAAATAGGTACCATTGACTCATCACAGTTTCTCCAAAACCACGAGGCCTACAAACATGCAATTTGGCACTAATACTCTTTATAGGTTCTAGACGCGCACTAAGAAAGGGTTTCCGAAAATTCGAAATTTTAGGGTGGGTTTTGGGGGATCAAAGTTACTAAATCACGATTTCTCAAAACCTACCAAAAAGATTTTAATGAAATTTGGTAGCCTATGTAGCTTCCTCTAGGGCCATAGATGCTCATCACTAAGAAAGGGTTTCAAATATTCGAAATTTTAGGAGGGGTTTTGGGGGGGGGGGTCAAAGTTACTAAATCACAATTTCTCAAAAACTACCGAACGGATTGGTATTAAATTTAGTATGTAGCTTCCTCTAGGACCATACGTGCTCAATAAGAAATGGTTTTAAAAAAAATCGAAATTTTAGGGGGATTAGAGGGTCAAAGTTACTAAATCACGATTTCTCAAAAACTACAGAACGGATAGGAATGAAATTTGGTATAAAGCTTTCTCTAGGGCCGAAGGTGCTCGCTAAAAAAGTTTTTTCAAAAATTCGAAATTTTAGGGGGGTTTGGAGGGTCAAAGTTACTAAATCACGATTTCTCAAAACTACAGAACGGATAGGAATGAAATTTGGTATGTAGCTTCCTCTAGGGCCGAAGGTGCTCGTTATGAAAGATTTTCAAAAACTTCGAAATTTTACGGGAGGGGGGGTCAAAGTTTCTAAAAATCCCCAAATTTAACTATGATTTGTCTCTCCGTGCGAAGCCGGGTCGGGCCAGCTAGTGAAATATAAACTTGAAGAAAGACAAGTGCGACAGACAAAAACCTTTATAAATATTAAGGGGCCCACACACGATCAGTTTAACTGCGCAGTTTATCTGTCAGTTTATTGTGTCAACTGTGCAGTGTGTGGGCTACTTCAGTTTTCTCCTCAGTTCTGTTCTCAGAGCTCTTAGTTTTTTCGTCCAGTATAGTCACAGTATAAACGCCAATAAAATTCAGAAGTTGTACTTTCTTCGCAATGGGTGCAACAGAAGAGTAAATAATTCGTCCACGCAGCTGAACCACTGACGTGGGGTGAGCGAATTTCCAAAATTAAATTTACACATGTTTTTGGGTTTCAAACAACTATTTGGGAAGTTGATCTAATCACGAAGGTGCTGCCAGCATGTACCAAATAAATTGCCATCGGTCACCACGGTAAAAGACGTGGATTTAATTCTGGTACTTTTACGGTATTTTACGTTTTGATTGTTTTTGGGGCAACCAGATGGGCTATAAAGTCGCGTACAAAAACAAAATGTACAGAATTATTTCGTATGTCTATTTTTTTAAAGAAAACTTCAATAAAATGTAATTCTAGTACAATTGTTCTGATACCCAAGAAATTGTTATTTCCGGTCAAAAATGTGGTCTACTTCCGGTAATTTTTTTTGGCTAACGAACTCGTCCAAACGACTTAGAAAACCAACCTGTGTAGTAAATTTTGACCAAATCGGACAATAAATGCGTCCGTTAGAGTGCGCACAATTATATACATGATACTTCCGGTCAAAAATGTGGTCTACTTCCGGTCAATTTTTTTGGCTAAAAAACTCGTCCAAGCAACTTAGAAAACCAACCTGTGTACCAAATTGGGACTAAATCGGAAGTTAAATGCGTCCGTTAGAGTGCGCACACTTGTATATAAAGTTACTTCCGGTTAAAAATTTGGTCTAGTTCCGGTAAATTTTTGTAGCTCACGAACTCGTCCAAGCGTCTTAGAAAACCAACCTGTGTACTAAATTTGGACCAAATCGGACGTAAAATGCGTCCGTTAGAGTGCGCACACCTATATACTTGGTACTTCCGGTCAAAAATGTGGTCTACTTCCGGTATATTTTTTTGGCTAACGAACTCGTCCAAGTGACTTAGACAACCAACGTGTGTACCAAATTTGGACCAAATCGGACGTAAAATGCGTCCGTTAGAGTGCGCACACTTATACATAAAGTTACTTCCGGTTAAAAATTTGGTCTAGATCCGGTAAATGTTTGTAGCTAACGAACTCGTCCAAGCGTCTTAGAAAACCAACCTGCGTACTAAATTTGGACCAAATCGGACGTAAAATGCGTCCGTTAGGGTGCGCACACATACATACATAAATATATACATATATATAATATATTATGATTTTTAATGACACCCAAAAACGTGTTTTGGGGACCATGATCGGTGCTCATTTGCTACTCCCGACCTTGGGTCTTACCATAAGGGCCACTGCAATAGCTTATTTTTCCTATGGAAATTCGCTAATAATACAGTAAAGAGCTGACATGCGAGGCTAGAAACCACTATACAAGACTGTGCAAACTTTTTGATCAACTGAGCTAACTGCACAGTTTATCAGTGCAAAGTAAAGGCTCTCGCACAGACCAAATCTGCCAGAACTGCGCAGTTTCCTCAATTTATCGCTCAGATATGACGTCACACGGGATAAACTGTACAGTTAAACTGATCGAGAGTGGGCCCCTTAAGATTAAAATATTTACAAAGAAGATTTGATCGTATGACTAGGTATTGTAGGTAATTTGTAAATGGTGAACACAATTCATCCAAAAAGTGTACATTTAATGGGAAAACCGTATATAAAAAATGTAATTTAAGAATCGTATATAAATCTAAAGGCTAAACCTTCAACCAAACTAATATATAAGTAAGGTTTTATGTTTTTAAAATTTTTGGTTCGAATATTTGCCATCATAAAGAAAATAATACTCGAAGTTTTGAGATTATAAATTAATAAACTCTTGACATCAAGCGGAAAACTGAAGCTAACACAGTCATATATGTTATTTTTATACGGTAAAAATAGACTAGGCCTATGTTTGATCAACCCAAACATGTAACTAAAAAAACTACGTCGTGTTCTATTTTGTTTATACACAAACAAAGGCAAATGTTCGAAGAAATTTTTTTAAAAATATGATCATTCTATCATTAGAAACCAACTTCGAAACCAGAAATAGTGTCATTGTGTTCTTTAATAAATACACGAGCAGAAGAAATAAAATAACATACAACCTCTGTATGTAAGTGTAAATTTATGGGATAGATCATCGCGTGATCATAAATCAGGCCTGATACGAGTGAAAAACGTCGCCAGAGAGGAGTTGTTTATCACAATGAAGTATCATTTTTACCTTCTCCAAGTGCTATAATATTCACGTTATACTTTTGAATAGACTTATTTTGGATTGACTAGATTTTGTTATTACTTATTTTACGTGTTTATTCTATTTATTATTTTTAATTTTGTATTTTGTTATAGGAATTAATGGCAGCTCAGTTCCTGTCTTCTAAACTTAAGTTCTTTTTTATTTAGGATAACATTTTAATAAATATCAGAACAATTTTAGTTTTTTATGTTTTAACCTTCGAGAGCGCGCATAACGGAATGATCACAATTCTAGTGACAAACCACGGTTGTTTACGATCGGCAGTCTTATCACGTCTATTACTTCACAAGCCACTCTAGGAAATATACGCTATCCCTTCTATCGAATTCCATTTACTCCAGAGTCTAAAGCCGGTTTAAGTCTAGAACTTAGCTAAATCCCGAGCTCGGAAACCGGCCCTTAGTTGTTTCAGAACTAGAGTTAGTTTTGTGGCGGCCTGGAAGCAAACTCCGTGTAGCGTGCATCCACGTTCTGTGAAACCCGGAGTGTAGTTCCCTGTGCGAGCATCCACGTTCTGTGAAACCCGGAGTATAGTTCCGTGTGCGAGCATCTACACTCTGTGAAATCCGGAGTATAGTTCCGTGTGCGAGCATCCACGTTCTGTGAAATCCGGAGTATAGTTCCGTGTGCGAGCATCCACGTTCTGTGAAACCCGGAGTATAGTTCCGTGTACGAGCATCCACATTCTGTGAAATCCGGAGTATAGTTCCGTGTGCAAGCATCCACGTTCTGTGAAACCCGGAGTGTAGTTCGTTATGCGAGCATACACGTCCTGTGAAACCCGGAGTGTAGTTCGTTGTGCGAGCATACACGTCCTGTGAAGCACGGAGTATAGTTCCGTGTTGCGAGCATCCACGTTCTGTGAAACCCGGATTGTAGTTCGTTGTGCGAGCATACACGTTTGTGAAACACGGAGTATAGTTCCGTGTGCGAGCATCCGCGTTTTGTGAAATCCGGAGTATAGTTTTGTGTTGCGAGCATCCACGTTCTGTAAAACCCGTAGTATAGTTCCGTGTGGGAGTATTAATGTTATCAATATTAAATTTCTCTTTGTAATTTCATTTATGAAATTAGATATTATTTTACTGCTTTCGGTCATTATATTTATAAAGTTAGTTTCGTGGTAAAAATATTAGTTTTCGCTTTGTGATTTTATTTATATAATCATTGTACACGATGCGCTACTAGTGAAGAAGAAATGGAAATCAGCGACTCTGCATGGAAAATGACTGCAATAAACAGTAAAAAATATATAGGCTACAACATGAATATATATATATATTCATGTCATTCTTGTTTGTAATATAAAGGTAACGTAGAGAAGATGCAAAAAAACGATTAAATTTATAAAGTATTTTGTTTTAAATTGTCAACGGTCATTACTGTTGTAAAAAAATGTTCGATGATTTGTCCACATTATATAATAAATTATATGTCTATACATAAGTTTCAACTGTTTTGGAAAAAAATTCACATTTAAATGCTATCCTATTATTTCGTGACCTGGAGGTAAACTTTGTAAGCAAAATAAAAAAAAATCCGAGTGAGTTCCTGTTAAAAAATCTGTGCGAGCTCTCGAGGGTTCACTTTGTAACTAAAGTTGGACAAGCTCTCGAAATATCATCTATTAGCCTATAAGTTTGAATTCACAAATGATG
>JAGFPH010003674.1:96713-109618 GCA_018207615.1 Philaenus spumarius
ATCACGACGGAAACGTGAAGGTCCCGGGTTCAACTCCCGGTCTTGGTTTATGTTTTTTCACTTGTAATTTAATTAAATATCCCTTGCTGAGGAAGTGAGTAGGCGGGGGAAAAAAATATTAAAGTTTTTGTCTCCACCCTTTTAGGAGCTAGAGATTTTGAATACAAATAAAAACATAAAGACAAATTAATTATTCCACTGTAAGATTGTAACTCTATATTTAAAACACAAACATTTTGCATCACAATCTTTGGAGACAGCCTTTCATTCGGCATCCCTGAAATGCGGGTCGTACAACCAGCAGATCTACACAAAACGTTTTGCAACCCCGACGCATTTTCGTACATCTATAAAAGTGAGTAAAGTACTTTTAAGACTCTTCTTCGAACTGAGGAAAACTCCGTATGTAAAGTGTAATTTTAGTAACATTGGTCCGAGTACAGTCAGTGAACTTTAAACAGTGGATTGAAAACAAGTCTCAGCGTCTGCTAATCCCCTACTCTGAACACCATCCAATACGAAGAGAAGGAATTGCGAGTAAATCGATGAAATATGCACACCTATCCTCGTGTATTGGATTATATTTTTAAATGAATAACACAGAGAAATAACTTTAAATTATTCAGAAGGCTTTATATTGTTTACTTGTGACTTTAAAATATGGAAGTAATTGTTAAAAAACCCAAAAAAATGCATTAAAAATAACAAACTTTTACTTGCACCTTTTATTTGAAGAAGTTGTCGATTTCTTTCAATTTTGAGCTGTAAGGCAAAAGCATATAGAATTACAAATTTCGCAAGTTGGGAGTAGGCCTACTTACCTCATTTAATACATTGATTTAATTAAGTAAATTATGTTTATTTAATAATACAATGAATTACCTTATAAGGTCCGTCTTGTGACTTCAATTTGTTTTATTTACAACGCCTTGTGACTACGTTTATTTATTTACCTTGGTTTAATTTGATTGATTTGTGTGATAGATTATACTTGCTTATTATAGAATGTAAACTATCAAACTAACAGCTGTCATGTTTGTTAAATCTGTATATGGTTAATAGATGGCACCTTTCATTAGGAACCATATAAAGTATAATATAAACCTTTTTAAATCATTTTTTGTAAAGAAAACATGAATTTTAAACTGTTTGAATGTTTTTCGTCAATAGCGGGGAAAATAAGTTTTCAAAAGATGCTTGAATAATTAGTTTTGATGAAGGAAAATATATCGCAGATGGTGACTTTCATTACGAATTATATGAACTATCTTAACTAACAGCTGTTTATAGTTAAACAGATTGTTAGGTGCCTTTCATTAGGAACCATACTAATTATAATATAAACAATATACTTTCCATATACTATACTATATATACTTATATAAATATATTTTGAGAAATAACATTTAAGGATTTTGAACCACAACCAACTTGCATAACATTTAAAGAACATTATTATTATTTTCTCATGTCTTCCACTTTTAGGTCTATTACATACTATTTCCTAGAGTTGTACAGGATATGTTTTATGTGTTTTATTTTTAAGTACAAATAGAGTATTCTTCCTGCAGTTCAAACATAAGTGGGAATTGTTTTTATTGAAAAAAATTGAAGACAATTATTTGCATTACAGTATTGAAAATCGTAACACAAACTCAGATTTTCTCTGTAAGCATTTCCTCGATCAAACCAGGAGTGTGGTACTTGATTTGCTTCGTGTCGATGCATAATTTAGGTGGATTGAAATTATGCGACAACATTACTGACGCATAAATAGAGGTGATTAGATGGTATTCCTGGAGGATTCAGTGTATTAAGGATCTCGACTGTTAATAACCTCATTACTGTTAACTCAATACACACATGCAACGCCTTCTGGACTCGATACTTTACAGCAGTGTGGTAAAACTTACAGTTTCCCCGTATGGAAAATTTAAATTACACGCTTTTACATTAGTATTCATCTATTGCAAGCTAAGAATTTCCTTAATGCTATTGTTTTCCGTGTCTCAAGGTTAAGGTAATTGAGGCGGTCTACGTAAAAGGGGCGTAGGGGCTCATAAGCCCTTTTAACGCAGATTGCTTTATTGTTCCTCCATTTCGTATAGAATCACTGATGCAAGTTTCTTCGCAATATCTTGAAAATTGATGTTGGTGCACCTGTTTTAAGATGGTAATGACAGCTGGTTTTCATGTTCAGGTTCTCTTGTTTTGTTAGTGCAGGTTAAAGTTAATTAACTTAAAGTTGATGATATAAAAGACTTACACCGTTTTTTACAGGAAGAGGATGTGGACATTATCGAGATTATGATTTCTTAAAGTTGATAAAGTAAGAAAGAGTGATGTCAAACAAACGAACTGAGTTAACTCGGAATATAAGATGTATTTTCTTAAATAAAACATTTCTTGAAATTTTTTTCTTCTCGACAAATATGAACAATTTTGTATTTTTAATGTTTTCTCCTTTTTTATTTGTCACATAATTATTGTAAGAAATAAAGATGGTTTACTGTCTTTACTTTAACTTTTTAACCACCCTTTTTATATCAAAAAGGCATTCTGGCTAAAAAGGGCGTATAAAGTAACATGTATTTTTTACTTATTACAAAAACATAATTTATTTTTTAACTCATTGAATATCTTTTAAAATAGATCTAATATCTATATTTATTTATATTACAGGAATAATAATTACTATGTAAACAATAAAATATACAATTTGTGTTTTTTTAAAACAAGAGCTTTTTTATAAGCCCTTTTTACGTAGACCGCCTCAATTATACAAAAATATTAAGATTGAATATAAACTGGGTTATTTACACTGAGAGTATTCATACTTGTTTGCATAAGGGGATGTTACTAACAACCCTTATCACCTAGGGGTATAAAAAATAGCCTACGACCCATTCTCAGACCTACCAAATATACACAAAACATTTCATAAAAATCGGTGAAGCCGTTTTTTAGGAGTTCGATAACAAACAATGTGACAAGAGATTTTTATATACAGGGTGGAACAAAGTTAGTGTTAAACTTTTTATGTGGATAAAGTAGACACTAAATGTAGTAAAACTGTTTATTTAAAAATTTCCTAATCGAAAAATTATGGACAGAGTAAACAATTGTAGCTAAAATAAAATCCACCTGTACAACAATATAATAACCATATGCTCGCTTAATCAGCTGATTGTGTCCGATTACCTGACATTAGCTTAATATGCAATAATGATCTTATTAAAATTCTTACTATTCTTCAGTTAATCGTTATTATTTCAACTAAATTATAACTAAACCTCAAAGTGTAGCACGTTTTTTTAATAGCTTAATGGCAAAGTTTTTAACAATATTGTCCATGTTCTTTATGAAAATACAGTTTTATGAGTGTTTAAAAAGATTAATAATTTATGAGCTTGGTATTCAATAATGCTCTTATTAAAATTCTTACTATTCTTCAGTTAATCGTTATTCTATAGCCCTGGGAATCAGACGTTTTCATCCCCACCACTCATAGACCCTCGGCTTCAAGACTTGCGCGAAACTCCCTGTCTATGGTATTCCTTGGTCGCTGGTGATAGGCTACCAGTTGAATCACCGGTTGCTTTCAGTGTCCCATCACTCGGCCTATGGGAATTTGTGTTTGGACGTTCCTGGGGGACATTTTCAAGGCCAGAAGACGCGGCAAAATGTGTTTAATGTGAATAGTATGTGTTTAATATGTAAATAGAAAATACAAATGACTCGTATTTTAAACGTAACATTGAACTACTACATACCCCTTTATGTTTTACTGATTTAGTACGAGGACAAGACAAGCTTGAGGGAATGTGCAAGCGACACAGTGTTTAGCTAATTATAATTGCTAATTACAGGACAAACACGGGCGTATAAAGTAATTGATTGTCACAGTACTGTAGTTAGATTGGGTAAATTAATCACATGGATTAATTATGTCAAATGTTATTTATTTATGTGAAACTGTTCCTGAAATGTTTTGTTTTGAGGCGTTTTATTTCATTATACAATTTGATCAAATCGGCATAAGCTGTTTGTGGTAATAATTTGTATAGAATGGTTTTGTAGCTTTATAAAGATTAAATTTTCTCATAAATTGCTCATGATTAATAATTTACTATAAAGGCTGTCCCCAAAATCTCTGGTCCCCTTATGTAATCTATGATCTATTATGTTAATATTTTATTCCTCGGATCGAGACGAACATATTTCGCAATATAAACATGGGTCTACGGTGTTTACTTTTTCATCTGTCTGTCACTGTTTTTTTTTAATAATTGATATCTAGAGAACGGTGTGACCGACTGATTTCAAACTTGAAATGAAGTTATACCTGACAGTGATATATTTTAAATAAAATAAGCGATTATATCCAACCATACGTTTAAAAATAGCGACTTTTTGAACATTTGAAACCTAAATTAACCAAAAATCGTACATTTTAACAAAAAAATTTCAACACATCTTTTTTTTTGACCTTTTTAATTCCCTGTCGGATGGTGTAATTATCAAAACAATCGGATGAAGGATAATAGTTAAGTTGTGTGTAATAATTGGTTTGTTCAATCCGGCATTCTATACCAACACAAAAATATTGTATGTTCAAATGCTGTTATTATCTTTAACTTATCTATTATTCTTAATCCGATTGTTTTGACAGTTACACCATCCGACAGGGAATCAAAATTTCAACAAAAAAGGTATCTTGACATTTTTTGTAAAAATGTACGGTTTTTCAGTAATTTAGGTTTGATATTTTCAATCAGAAGCCATTTGGAAACGCATGATTGGATATAATCGATTATTTTTCTTGAGATAGATCATTATCAGGCTAAACTTCATGATAAGTTTGTACTCAATCAGGCAAATATTTCTCTAGATATGAATTATTTTGTACAAACAAACAAAATATCTGGAAAACTAAGCGTACTAACTTGTTTCTTATTTTTAGCTATAGAATGAGCTGCCGAGACATTAACGTATAGTTCTGAATCATTCTGTATATTATAAATAGAGACTATATGCACTATAATTGACCTATTTAACAATTGGTATCTTTCTCAATGTGCAACTAAATTTAACATCATAAATAATAATAGAACTCCACTTCTGAATAAAATACTATACAGTTTTATTTTTCCTGGAACTGAAGTATTTATTCAAACGTTCAGTGTTTTCAAATCATCAATATTTTGAATTAATCTCTCTCTCCAGGCAAGTAGCGCTTAAATCCACAGCTACAGCATACATTTTGTTATGCATAAGGTGACTGTTTAATGTTTTAAATAACGTAAATTATTTAAATACGGTTTAAGCAAACAAAATATTGCAGTATTTACATTTCATCGTAACTCGGTTTGGCATTTACTGTAAATTTGTTTGTTTTAAGTTAGATAAATATCAGTTCAATTGTTTTCAGTGTTTGTATTCTTCTCTAAAATGTACCTTTTCGAAATTCTTTTGTTAAAAAAGTACAATAAAATACTGTTTTATGTTTAGAAATTACTAAACATTAAGGTTAAAGTTATTGTTAATATAGGAAGTTAACCGTTTGAAATTAAGCTTAATTGTGTAATAGTATAAAAGCAACAATACATTATTTGACAACAGGAATAACAAGAGTGTTTGTTTAGTTACCTTTTAGGGTTATAAATATAAATAAATATACGGCTTGACTTGTGAGAAGGTATACTTGATAGAATACATCTTGAACACATAATCTCACAACTATAATATTTATTATTATTCTTTTTGGATTTAGAATTAAATAAGCTTTCAAACGATGTGCCACACAACAATATTTGGGAATATTTCAAATTTTTGAGTTACCGCCATTTAAATTTTTTCAAAATTGATTTCGCGTGGATCAACCAAATATCTTTGAATGGCACATCGTTTAAATAATAAATATTAAAAAAATAATAGTACAGCAAAATAGGGCAAAATCGGAAAACACGATTTCATTGTTTTTTGGCCGCCATTTTTAATCGTTTAAAGATATGGATAAGCAAATTTCACCGTTGGTTTTCTCTTGAAAATCTAAATAGAAATGATGTATCACTTTACCACCTTCCCATTTAAAAAAACTAAGTTACATTCAAAATGGCTATTTTTTTGAAATCTTAATAAAAAAATATTATTTTTACATAGAGTAGGTTCATCAATCACATCTACCTTTAAATTTTCCTTATATACGTTATATTAAACCGTTTCCAGACTTTCTGAACACCTGGTATATAAGTATATAAACCAAAAGTAAAAAAAATATGAAGCTTGGGTTTATTTTATTGATACGCACACTATGTTGTTTTAAATGTATCGAAATATATTACAAATGCATACAAAAATGCTGAAAATATGAATGGATAAAATTTTTGATTTCAATCTAGTTTTTCTTATCAAATACGTCTACCTACCTATTGAAAGTTAAGATTTCTCCATAAATATAACGGATATAATAAAACGGAAAAAATTCAAGTGTACAAAAATGTAAATTTGTTTAATCAATGTTGAACTCCAATTGTGTCTGAATCCAAGTATTGTCGGTTACGCATTATAAAAGCATTTTAAATACTTGAAATCACCCTTTATAGAACCCTAAGTCTGTACAATATAAGTCTATAATTGATTTAAAAAAACTTTTATATTATACTTCATTTGGTTAATAATGAAAGGCGTCATCTATTAACAATCTGTTTAACCAACATGACAGCTGTTAGATAGTTTACATGAAACGGGTGTCCCATAAAGGTCCCCCCTCTTAAAGTTTTGAACGACTGTAAATTTTCAAACAATCTTTGGTAAATGTTACTAACATAAGTCAAAGTTATTTTGTATGTGGTTTAGGGTTTCAACCCTCACCCCTAAATAGGGGTGGCTGGGGGCAGTTTTCTATTTTCAAATAGCAACCTCTAGCAAATTGCATGTCATTTTAAAGAGGGGAAAACAAGAAAATGAATGCCGCAAACTAGACCTCTCCATGACTTCTTAAACTAAAGTTATGGTAAACAAATTTATCACCGCAATTAGATTTTTGAACTATCCCCCACTAAAAATAACAAGAAACTCTAAAATTTGACAACTAAGCTCTAGAGTGACCGTTGTCAGGAAACATTTTCAGTGTCCTTAGCTTAAGTCGTACAGTATTATTTTTAGTGCGGGATAATTACGGTTCAACAATCTAATTACGGTGAACATTAAATATGGAGGAGGGGCCTTTATGGGGCACCCGGTATATACAAGTGTAATCTATCAAGCAAATCAATCAAAGTAAAGCGTTATAAATTTTTATAAACTGTTATTTATAAACCAACGTAAATAAATAAACATAATTAACAGAGTTAAATCAACGTATTAAATCAGGTAAGTGTACGCCTACTACAAACCTGCGAGATATTCGCACGTGTCAGCTAGTAATACTTATAAACAAATCAATGAACTTGTTTAATAGCCAACTCTTATGAAATTTATTAAAAACACAGAAAGAAAACAATAGTTCAACAACACCCAGCACTATTTTAATTTCAATACGAACCATTCGATGCACGTCAAAAGCACCACGGTGAACACAGAATACTTGAATGAAAAAACTATAGAATGAAATCCAACATGCACTGGACCCAAAACCATTCATGAAACCGAAGTATAAATAATTTCCTATACGATCGCACGAAATAAAAATTGAGCTCGACACTTTCACTCAGTTCTTTCTGAAAATCTAAAAATAGAGTTTCAAGATGTAGGTCCGTCAGGTTTGGAGTTGCATACTTGAGGGTTTTGTTAATTGGGGGGATGTTGAATGAGCCGTAGTGAATGAATGACGTCATTCGCTATTTCAGAACATACAATACATCGCCATAACAACCCTGGCACTATTTCTGGACGTGGTTGGTGCGCGTGCGCGATGACCCGAAAATGAAATACAAGCTCTGGTAGTGTAGGCTTTGCATGGGTGTAAACTCAAGTAAGCAGGCTTTAATTTGTGTTGTGAATTTAAGCTTGGCTATAAGAGTTTGCATTGATGTGCTCTGAATGTTATGCAATATTATGCAGAGTGTCCCCGAACTTTCTAGTACCCTTTTGTGGATTTGTTCCTGGGGTAGAGACAATCATATTTCACAATCTCAACATGGATCTACGATGCTTACTTTTTTGTCGTCTGTGTTAACAAAATTTATATCTAGAAAACAGTTTGACCGATTGAGTTCAAACTTGACACGAAGTTGTACCTATCAATGATCTATTTTAAGTAAAATAAACGATTATCTCAAATAATGCGTTTCCAAATGGCGACTGTTTAAAAATTTCAAACTTAAACTAACCAAAAACCATACATTTTAACAAAATTTGTCAAGACAGCTTTTTTGAAGCCCTCTTAATTCTCTATCGGATGGTGTAACTGTCAAAACAATTGTATGAAGGATAATAGCTACTTTAAAGATAATAACTGCATATGTACATACAATATTGTAGTGTTTGCTGTTTTGGTATAGGATGCCGGGTTGAACAAAATAATTATTACACATAACTTAACTATTATCCTTCATCCGATTGTTTTTACAGCAACACCATCCGATACAGAATAAAAGTTTCTACAAAAAAGAGGTCGTGAAAATTTTTTGTTAAAATGTACGGTTTTTGGGTAAATTCAGGTTTGAAATTTTCAAACAGTCGCCATTTTAAAACGCGTAACTGGATATAATCGTTTATTTTAAAATATATTATTGTCAGGTTAAACTTCATGTAAAGTTTGAGCTAAATCTGTCGAACCGTTTTCTAGATAAAAATTATTTAATGGAAAAACAAAATGGCGGCTATAGGGAAAACAAAGCGTTGCCGGACACATGTTCAATTGATTTTTTCCTCATTCTTATGTGCTGAATCATATCCTAGAATATTGCAGTCTTTACAAAACATCCTGTATATACATGAATATCTTTGTAAAAGTATGCAAAACTTCCCAATATTGTGGTTACGTATGCTGTTATTATCTTTAATTTGACTACTATCCTTCCTCCGATTGTTTTGATACTTACACCGTCCAGTAGGTAAATTCAAAGGGCTACGAAGAAGGTGTCTTGACAATTTTTGTTAAAATGTATGTTTTTGGGTAATTTAGGTTTGACATTTTCATACAGTTGCCATTTTGAAACGCATGAGTATATATAATCGTTTGTTTGACTTAAAATAGATCATTGTAAGGTATAACTCAAACCGGTCAACCCGTTCTCTAGATATCAATTATTTTGTAAAAAAAACACATACAGACAGACGAATAAATAATTTGACCACGCAGCTGAACCGCTGACGTGAGTTGAGCAAATTTCCAAAGTTAAGTTTATAGGCCTATGTTTTAGGGTTTCAACAAACAATTAGTGAAATAGGTCTATTCACGACGGTGCTGAATAGCTGCAAAATGGTTCGCACGCCATTCGCCATTGGGAGTATCTTCAATACACAATGCATTGCGTGCTTGGCACGCCATTCCTAATATTGGGAGTATCTTCAACACACAAAACATTGCGTGCTTCGCACGCCAACCCCACGATAAAATCCACCACATGGCTTTGAACCGGGTACTTCTATAGTATTTTACGTTTTGATTGATTTTGGGGGAACCAAGTGAGCTATAAGGTCGCGTAAAAAAAAGAAATGTGTAGAATAACATCCTACATTTATATTGGTAGAAAAAAACTCGAAAACAAATTCATTCTCGCAGGAAAAATCTCAAAAAATAGTTACTTCCGTTCAAAAAACGTGCTTTAGGTCGTTGGATTTTGTTGGCTAGCGAACTCATCCGAGACAACCACCATGTGTACCAAATTTGGTTATCGGACTTAAAATGCGGCCGCTAGAGTGCGAACACATATATACATACATGTACACGTATATACATATTATATATATATGATTTTTTAATGACACCCCCAAAACGTGTTATAGGGACCATGATCGGTGCTCATTTGCTACGACCTTGGGTCTTACCATAAGGGCCACTGCAATAGCTAATTTTTCCTATGGAAATTCGCTAATAATGCAAAGTTATAGACGCGAGACGTTAGTTGTCCGACGGCATTTGAAACGGAGCGCACCGTGTGTGTCGCGATGTGTTTTATGTATTTGTGTAAATGTTTATGTTTGTCTGTGAATTTGAATGCAATGTATTGACGAACTCGATTGAGGGATAAACTCTGAAAATGGAGCATAGAATGTGAACCAAGAAACAAGTCACGTGGCGGAGCCAATATAAGGTAACTTATAGTTAATTAATCCTTGTTGTTTATAAATTTCAAAATAAAGATACCAATTCAATAATGAGGACGTGTACCGGGAATCTAGGTAGGTTAGTTAAGAAATCTTTATGCAAGAGAAAAAATAAGAACAATATTTCAGCATAAATAGTTTTTGCAGTAAACTCTAAGTAGTAAAAGCATCAGACACTAGTTTTCTAAACGGAACACCTCCGTTTCTTCTACCATTAAAATTCATCAAAGTACTTCATCAAACAAACAAAAACCAAAAGCGTTTCCACCTCTCAAAAGAGAGGTAGTAATTTACCTTTTGCAAATTGACACTTAAGGGACGACCATTTATAATTTTCACTGTGAGAGTTTGAAATCAACTTTAATTACGTAATGTAATCTAAATCAATCGACATAATACAATTTAAAATGTATAATTTCCAGAAATGATGACTAATAATTCACAAAGAGTTAACTGCATCATTACAATAAAAAAGTTCGAATAATCATAGGTCCTAAAATGTTCTTCTGGAGAAGAAATAAACCGATTACACGATACCAACGGATGTAAAGACCTGGTTTGATAAAAAAACAAAATTTTTCAAAAAAATGTTCACAAAATGGCGACCATTTTAAGTGGGAATAACCTAAATACTTAAGTAAACCTATTGAACTTACCGTCCAATAATCCAAGTTTAAACGTCCAACGACGGCCGTTTCGGCTATTCAGCCATTCTCAAGTTAAGGACCATTGTGCTTCGTCATTAGTAAAAATAAAAACACATATTACACTTAAAACACTTATACACACGAGTCCACAATTACAAATTGCGCGCTCGCACATTTTAATGTCCATTTGGTTAGTTCAGTGTCCATTATACAATAAGTACATCGCTTCACAAAATGTATGTAGGGCTGCTATTGATAATCTATCGATAATCGATAATCTCTTAGTCTAAAATAACGAACACTTAAATTGACTTAAGAACTCCACAAGTTTCACTCTCGTCAACCTTCTAACTGAACCACCATTGTCAAGTAGCTGGAAGGCCTCAACATTGATGTGCTGTTGTAGTCTTTGTGACTTTGAACGCGTTTTCTCACTTCACTGTCAACTGTAAGTACCTCAAGGCCTTTGTGTAGGTTTTAATTTCGAATGTACCAAGGAGCATCAACGAAACCCCTCGAAGCACTTTATTTTGAAATGACTGAGTAATATTTCTACTACTCTGGCTGGTACATCCCAAAAGCTGAATACCTTAACTCCACAACAATTTAAGGACTTGTTTATAAAGCAAAACTTTATTGTACACTGATAGGGAGAAGCATCAATCCAATCACCAATACAGCTTCCGATATTTCAATTTCAATTCCTCTTGGTTTTTCTTAACATGCGGCTTCCATCTAAGCCTGGCGTCTAACGTCGTGCCAAGATATTTGGCTGTGTTCTCATATGGAACCACTTCATGATTAATAAAAACCGGTTTGTACTCAACACGAATATTAGTGAAATCGACATGCACAGATTTGCTTTCAGGTTTCATCGCCACTTTTTAGTCCAGCATTGTATGTCGGCTTTAGCTGGTAAAAGTTTACTGGAAGACTCACAGTTATTATCACTAACAGCTAAAATAGCTGTATCATCAGCAAAGGTAGCAACAACATTGTGTTCAAATGTAGGAAAATCACTAGTGTAATAAGGTAAAGGGTTTGCTCCAAAACACTACCCTGTGGAACACCTGATTACATTTTTTCAAATCCGAATAAGAATCCTTCTGCTTAATCCTAAAAAGACTTTCTGAAATTTAGGATTCTAGTAGCCTACCTCAGAATATTGAACAGGAAGAAGCAAGTTGAGTTTATGATTCAGTCCTTCATGCCAAACCTCGTTTAAAGAATAGGAAACATCCAAGAATATAGCAGAGCAAACTATTTGCTCTTCTAACGGTTGCTCAATTACTTTAATAATTCTATGAACCTGGTCAATGGTAGAGTGTTCATTTCGAAACCCAAATTGATGATCCGGAATAACGTTTCTATGTTCGGTAACGGGTTTTAGTCTTTTTAACGAAAGTTTCACGAACAATTTTGACATAATTGGTAAAAGTGATATTGGCCGATATCAGCTGATTCGTGAAGCTGTTTTCCAGGCTTAGGAATCATAACAACTTCAACTACCTTCCATATTTGGGGTACATTGTTAAGACCTTGATCCGAATAAGCTGACTGGAAGACACCGCGTATTTTCACGGATGCAAAACATCCAAACTATGCAAAATCATTTCGTAGTGAGCGTCAATGGCCCTCATAAGAATATACCGTTACATTTTATTCTTACCTTAAGTAAGTTTTGCTCAACGTTGGTTCTTTGTCGGTCAGTCATGACAAAGTCACTTATAAACAGGGTGATTCAGAAAGAAACGGAAAAACTTTCAGGTCGTGTTCTGCTAATGGAAATTAAAAAATGTTCATATAAATATTGGTTATAAAATGCTTTTTTTCATTTATACACCATTTTGTGTATAAAATACTTAATACCTTTGGACGAAGGAAATATATCGAAAGCAATTTTTAATAAATATTCAGAAAGACATCTTTTAGCAATGTAAAAAAAAATAAACGGTACCAGAAACTGGCACATACTTTCTCACA
>JAGFPH010003674.1:109718-125969 GCA_018207615.1 Philaenus spumarius
TTTTTGGCCAAACAACCCCCAAAAATCATTTATTATTATTATTATTAGCTAAACAAGAATTTTTAGAAAGAAACGGCTTTCTGAATATGGTAGGGTACATTAAGGGCTACAAATATGCCAAATTTGACCAAAATCATTAGATCCTTTTTTTATAAAAAAATAATAACTGATTTTTTGGGTTTTTCAAAAAAGGGGATGTTTTTCAAATTTTTTCAAAACCCTTTTTCGTGCATTTATATAGGCCTAATTGACATGTTTGGTGCAAATTTGTTCGAAATCGATCGAATAGTTTTCTCTCCAGCTTTAATAATAATAATAATATTTATTATACTCTGTGTAGTTCAGGTTGGCCGATGGACCCGGGACTACCTGAGGCCACCCCTCACCTCTGTCCGCTGCCATTTTTTGTCTTTTACTTTCTCACTATACTATAGTATAGAGAAAGTAGGCCCCTGTAGTGATCCCAAAAAAAATCGATGTTGAGATTTTTGTGGAAATATCCGTTTTTTGACCCCCTGAGTCCAAAAAAGTGGTTTTTACAAAATGTCTATCTGTATGTCTGTTGGTCTGTATATCTGTATATATGTTTACAAAGCTAGAGCGAGAACTATTAGATCGATTTCAAACAAATTTGCACCAGACATGTCAAGTAGGCCTGTATAGATGCACGAAAAATGTTTTTGTAAAGCAACCCCCTTTTTGGCAAAAAAAACACAAAAAACTAGTTATTATTTTTTTTATAAAAAAACGGCTCTAACGATTTTGATAAAATTTGGCTTATTTGTAGCCTTTAATGTACCCTACCTTATGCAAAAATCCGCATCATTCTAAAAATTCTCGTTCAGCTAATAATAATAACTGATTTTCGGGGGGTTTTGGCCATAAAGGGGGTTGTTTTTCAAAATTTTCAAAACTTTTTTTCGTGCATCCATACAGCCCTAATTGACGTGTTTGGTACAAATTTGTTCGAAATCGATCGAATAGTTTTCTCTCTAGATAATAATAATAATATTTATTAGTTAATCTGCTACTTTAATAACTCACCTCTCCTACCCCACCTACAATTATGAAGTCACGGTGAATCTGTTTAATAATTTAAATACTTTTGTGAGAAAGTATGTGCCAGTTCCTGGTACCGTTTATTTAATATATTTTTCAAAATCGAGATTTGTCGGTATTGTCTATAAAAACATAAAATTAACAATTATGGAACAGAAAGAAATTATGTTTTGAGTTTTTAGCTAATAACTGGGTTATCTTTGGAAATGCGGGAAACATTTTAAAACCATTTTGTTTTTTTTTTACAAAAATTAACTTTTTTCCCTAAGAGTTTTCGAGATCATTTACATTAAACATTTTAAACGGCCGTCATTTTAAAAATATATGAGAAAACGTTTTGGGTTTTTTCTACACGAGTAAAAGAGGTCATACCAAATACGTATCCAAAATATGCACTTAACACATTTCCTACATCCAAAGATATTAAGTATTTTGTGAAAAAAAATGGTGGATAGGAAAACGAAGCATTTCCGAACCTTTTTTTATAAAATTTATTTTCTTTATTTTCACTAGTAGAACACGTGCTGAAAGTTTCTCCCGAATCAGCCTGTATAAAGAAGAGTAGTTTTAGTTTCATTTAAATGTGTATAACCGGATACATATTTTATGTAGCAGATAAACAAATGTGTTGTGAGTCATGATTGTTTGTTTCAGGACCGTGAAAAAACCCTTCTTAATAACCCCATGCTGACACCTTTAGCACTTTATAAATTGCGTACACAGTGTTAACCGAAAACTTACGACCACTATTGTCTTAATATACAAAACTGTAAATAATTGAATACATATTTTGCTATAACTCTTACAATATACGCACTCTTCTACAACAGACAGCTAGAATTACAAGTACAGAGACATAACTAGAAGTATTGTGCATGTAAAATGGATAGTAAGGGAAAAGTACAATTCCAGGTCAGCATTAACATTGTGCGCACGTGATTGGCTTCCGTAAAACTGCACGTTCCTGTTTTACCGGAAAATATAACTATCAGGGGAAATTACAGAGGGCGTTTACAAGTTTTGAAACGTATAACATTTTCAAACTGAAAGAATCTACATCGATTTAATAGTAGCTCGAATGGATATTGCACTTATCTTGTGGAATGAAGCTTCCGAGGTTTTGATCCAGATTATTGTTCGTGAGATGAATTTTGTTTCAAGGAAACTATAGGAAGCATTAGTTACTAGTATAATTATTTAAAGTCTGTAAATATAATTGTAAATATATAGTATAATTGCAGTGCCAGTAAAGTGGGTATTACACGCATCAGCTTGCTGCGTAGCATGCTGATGGAAATGTTGCGTGGCATATTACACCCATCAGCTTGCAGCGCTACAAGTTCAAGAGTTTACTAGGTGAGGAGCATTGAAGGGATCAGACGCATGCGTAGTACGTAAAGCTGATGTCCGCTTGTGAAAATATAAAAATCGATTATTGTCAGCATGTTGATATCAGCTTGCACACGACTTTTGTACCCTGAGCAGCTTGCAGCGCAGCATACTACTGTCATGCGAGTACACACGTGCAGCAGCTGTCTACATTCACGCCAGCAGCTCGCACTTGTGTGACCGGGCGAGACGAGTCGAGCTACTGTCATGCGAGTACACACGTGCAGTAGCTGTCTACTTTCACGCCAGCAGCTCGCACTTGTGTGACCGGGCGAGACGAGTCGAGCTACTGTCATGCGAGTACACATGTGCAGTAGCTCTGTAACTTTATATCAGAGAAAAGACAGTGAATAACATAATTACACTGACGGCTGCCTTTTCCAGTACTTTAATGAGGTGCGCTGGTATAAGAGATTTTCAAATATAAATGGAGAAACTATAAAGCTGTGACGTAAGAACTGGTGCACATGGTGAAATTTAAAGTCTTCGCATTTCATAAAACAGCGGAAACATCAAATTTGTATTATCGTGAAACTTCTTTTTATTCTTCAAGGTTGAATACTTTTGTGAAGGAAATCTACAACAACTTCTTTTTAAAAGGTTTTTTTAGTGAAAATTAATTCTTTTTAACGCATTTTCGTAATAGTTTTCAATCAATAATAATCGACAGCAACTACTTTAAATAAACGTAAAGGTACAGATCCCGGCGCGAATGCTATCCCTTGGTTTATCGGCTACTAACCGGTAGATAAACGAGAACCATGTTCCAATTATATGCTTTTCAACTTATATCTGAGGTCTTTTTTAACATAATATACTTACCTTGAGATGTTAATAAAGCTTATAATTGATCTAACTTAAAATACCAAATAGATACAATTAAATTTAAAAAAAAATCTGTTTAAGAAGGCTACAATTACTTATAAAAAATAATTTAAAATGCGCGATTTTCTCTAGAAAAATGAACATAAATGTAATTAAATTTGAAATTACTTTTGCAAGTTGTAACCCTTTCAAGGGTGGAGTGAACATCCACCAGTTCGTTAAACCCTGCATGTGGCATGGTTAAAGCTAAAATTGAAAAGCCTGTTTTTAGCGTTTTGCAAGCATATTTTTAAAAAATCGCTAAAAATAGTAAATGAACCCCAATCCAAAAGTGTTCCATTGCTTTTTTGTAGAAGAAACTTCAAATAATTCAAATATTCCACTAAAAATTAGTTTCTTTTGAAATTGTAAAAGTTGTTAGCTTAGAAAGCAAAAAATGTTCAGAAACGGAAGGAAAAAAAGAACTTTATGCCTACATAAAAAATAGAAAACATTTTTGTAATTTTTTTAAAAATACACAAAAGTTTTATAATTTAGTTCTAAATAGAAATATGTAAAAATATATTTCAATTTCACAAATTTTAGTTCAAAATAACATTTTGAACGTTTTTACTACATAACCTGCAAATCTTGACTAATTTCAAAGTGACTAGCCTAGGCCAAGATATTTTTTACCAAACAATGTTTTTTTTATACCAAAAATTCGAGAATGAAATGTAGAATCGAATAGCATTCTACCCAGTTTCAAATAACTTTACATTTTGTAATGAAAATTCAAAAACCTCAAATCGGCAATTTAACCTAAAACTTATTTCTATAGCCTATGTTATTTATAAACTTACCGTTTTATTACAACACCGTTATAAGCCTAATTTCACTCAAACACAATCTACACTTATTTATTTATAACTAAAACACAATATAACACTATTTTATAAACTGTAATAGCCATAAAATAACACAAAACAAATGTAATAACTGAAATCAACTAGACGGGTAACTGTTCTCTGAAATCTGTGCATTTGTAAAGCTTTGTTCTACCAACCGATGAAATCTAAATGTATTGAATTGGACATAGATAAAAACTGTGAAGTTTTCTGTTTATAACCATATATTGTACATTTTAGGGATATATCGAATAAGACTGTAAGAATCGATTCTAAACAGGCTTGCGTATTGGCCAAATATATGAACAATTACAAGCTTTTACTGTATATCCTGTAGAACAGCTGTTTTCAGAGTAACATGTTATTTGAAGACACAGTTTGAAACAGAATCGTCTGCTAAATTCAATGCTGTTATGATCTTCTTCATAAATTACTTCTGTGATGAGTTGCAGACCGTTGAAAATGAGACAAAGTCTTGACAGTATACGGCGTTCATTGACGCGTGAATCACAGGTGATTTAGGTACTACAATTTTGAAACAGTGATTACGTATGTAAATATCTGTTCTACAAAAAAGTTTTAAATACAAAAATTATAGTTTAACTGCAGTCTGCCACTTGCACGGTGAAAGGATGAGTCACAATAGAAAGCGGCATGGGAAAATATTTGTTGTCTAAACTTCATGCCCGTCCCCCAGACCCATCGCGCCGGGATCCGTATGAATTTCTTGTTTGTACATTATTGCATTTCTGTGGGGCTTTCAAACAATAAATTCCATTAATTAGGGTTACACGTAAATAGTACAACCCTTTCTAAAAATTCGTTGAATATTCATTTATAAATAGAATCTGAAACACAAGATTACGAATGCAAGTATTAACGATCTCACTGCTTGCGATTCGAGCCAGCTATGACGCTACTAGCCAACCTACAAATGGCGTTTCGTGCTATCACTCTATTACGGAGCCTTGGATGGTGCTCAGAGTAGGGGGGTTAACAGAAGCTGAGCCTTATGATTACAGTCCCGCTTTTCCCCACTCCACTGACTGGCCACTGACTGTACTAAATTGGACTTGGACTAAATTTATTAAAACCACACTGTACATTCGGAGATTTCCCAGGGTGTAGAAGGGCCTTACCACCTCTGTATTGTTAACGCGAATTAAGCTGTAACTAACTTTAGTCGTAAGTACTTACGCGTAATATTTAACAGGAAGGATGGAACTCACCTGAAAAAACAAAAACAAATAGTTATTAAATTGTTCGTAAGAGAAAAACAACTAATTTATCTGATATATTAACACATTAACACGTTCACTGCTAAGGACTCACATGTGAGCTTGACACTGAACACTATGAGAAGCAGCCGACGCACAGTGCATTGCACGCCAGCCTCCGTATTGGGAGAATTTTCAATACACAATGCATTGCGTGCTTCGCACGCCAATTTTAAGCCTATGTGCTAAGGGCGCACAAAATATTAGTGATTATTACGTAGAAAGGTTAAAAAATAGAAAATAAAGTAATTTCTACTGATTTAGACTATAAATATGAAAAAATAAAAGGTCAGCTCCTTTCACAGGAAATACGAAATTTGCGTAGCAGTGAAGGTGTTAAAGGATATTTTGGCATGCCACCCACCTTCGTCAACAAGAAAGACCCGCATGATCACTCCACCAGAACAATTAATGCAGCCTATATTGTAGGTAGAATGTACTACCTATTTTAGCTATCTAAACGCTAGGCGAGCGTACCCAAAATGTTTCTTTATCAACCCTTCAACGATTAAAATAATTACTTAAGGGTCGGCTCTAGCTGTCGGCCATGTTGGCTAACACTCCATAACAACAATGTTAAATTAAAATCCATATTTTTCCTTTATTTTTGATTTTTGATAGTAAAATTATAAACGATATGTCATTTTAAAGCTATGGTCAATATGCATGCAAACGGCTTTTTCAAAACTAAGAACAATATTTTGTTTAATATTTATTAACAATTTAAAACATTGATGTTTAATATTTTTTTATGTTATCACTATTAATTATAGCAAAAAACTACCAAGCCATTCGCACGAAGAATTTCGTCCCCAAGAGCTTGGTATTTTTTTTTAAACGCTATTTAAACAATTGCGGGTTTTAAATGGATTTAGGCTGACCAATGTCCGTGTAACCTACCGTCGCTATAGGGTGATTTAAATATTTTTTTACGTTGCAACTATTAGTTATAGCGAACAAAATTACCAAGCCATTCGGATGAAGAATTTTGTCCCCAAGAGTTTGGTATTTTTTTTTAAAAACGCTATTTGAATAATGGCGGGTTTTAAATGGATTTAGGATGAGCAATGTCCGCGTAACCTACCGCCGCTATAGGGAGTCGCAGGTTGCTTTCTGTTTTACTAGAACCGACCCTTAAAAACAACGTGTGAATGGTATACATTCCTGACAACTCCTAGAAGTATGTCTTGTTTAGCTGTTTCCAGCAATAGTGTGTTAATCTGGTCCATTTAGTATATTGAATATGTTAGGTTTTAATGCGTTGCTTCTAGTAATATAATAACGGTAAAACCTTCAGAAAAAAAGACGGTACGGAACACTTTCCCAATCCGGCTCTATCATCATTGTTAGGCCACATTTTTAAAGATAAATTACGAAACAATAGGCTGTACCGAGCTAAACCGTAAAAAAGCAAAAACAACTTTTTCACCCCGGATTCAAAGAGAAGGGTGTTATAAGTTTAACGTGTGTATCTGTGTGTCTGTGAATCTGTCTGTGGCATCGTAGCTCCCAAACGGAAGAACCGATTTTGATTTAGTTTTTTTTAAGGTGTCTTGATCTAGAGTGTTCTTATAGCTATGATTTAAAAACGTATGTTTTTTATTATACCCTTTGTCGCAGAGCCGTACATGGAGGGGGGGGGGTCAGTGGTTCAGCTGCCCCGGGCGCCACATCAATTTTTGTATTGCCATCCGGGCGTAAAGTTCACTTTGCGCTGCCGTCAGACAATTAAAACATTCTTGACCACTAGTCTATATCTCTCTCTCTATTTATTATATATAATCCAAATACCGCTCACTGACTCACTCATCACGAAATCTCAAAAACCACCAAACGGATTGGAATGAAATTTGTTATGTAACTTCCACTAGGGCCCTAGGTGCTCGCTAAGAAAGATTTTCAAAAACTTCTAAATTTAGGGAGGCTTTGGAGGGGGTTAAAGTTACTAAAAACCCACCTAACGGATTGAAATGAAATTTGGTAGGTAGCTTCCTCTAGGGCCCCAGGTGCTCGCTAAGAAAGGTTTTCCAAAAATTAGAAATTTTAGGGGAGTTCGGGGGGTTAAAATCACTAAAAATCAATAATAAATACATATTGTAATAATTTTTTTTGTTACTATACATTTAACTTTGATTTGTCTATCCATGAAAAGCTGGATCGGGCAGATAGTAGTTTTATAAAACGAGTCCATAGAATAAGTTCAACCCGGTACAGTAGGGGGCGCCCAGTGTAAGCTTGCCCCTGATGGTGGCTACTACACTCCTAATGACGGCTCAGCATAGGTTACAACTCCTAAGTCTCAGCTGGTAGAAACTATAGATCGTGCATTACAGGTCAAGGCTGACTAGTCTATCGTTAAAGCTAAGACTATTGAATGAGGAAGGAATCCTATTAGAGAAGCCACTCAGCCACGATGGCGAGGGCGCTTTGGTGGATTCCTTCAAGTATGTCTTGACCAAGTAAACACAGTCAATACAATCATTGACAAAACTTGAGAGGAAGTTTTAATTTACACAGACCAATAATTTTACAATGTGTACTAATATTATAAAAGAGTAAAATTGGTTTGTTTGTTTGTATGTATGGGGTCTTCTCTGGAACTACTGGACCGACTGAAAAAAATAGTTTTACTAATAAAAAGCTACACTATCCCTGAGTAACATAGGCTGTAATTCATTTTGATAAAAACATTTTTATTTCAATACTAGGGGAGACCCCTGAGTGCTCCAAACGCCAACCCCCGATGGAACCTTCTAAAAACATAATATGTTATGTTTTATTTATAATAAAGGTGTGGGATTATAATAATAACCTCAAAACTAAGATGGTAAATAATGTTAAATGTTCAAATCAAATTATTTCGTATATTTTATAACAACAGTTATAATGAAGGTTAAAAGAATAAGTAAGGCTCAGGTCCAGATCTACACTTAATCAAAAACCTAGCCAAAAAGTTAGAAATAAAAATAAGTTTTTTCATATTTTGAAATCAGCTTTTAATATTGGTTACTCATTATCAATTACCATATAGGCCTATTATCAATAAATAGCCCTACTATTAAATTATAATATGTCTCAGTTATTTTTAATTAGGATGTAATATAGCTTTTCCTTATTTTTAAATTCCATAAATCAAGTTTTTATTGGTGTGTGTGTGTGTGTGTGTGTTGAAACATGTGCTGATTCAGTCTAGGCCTAACTTAAAATATTATTTTGTACTAAAAGCTGGACATCCGAATCAACTTTATTATCTTTTATTTAAAAATCATTATTTACTTCCATTATTATACTTCCACGAAAGCAGCTGGATTGTTTTTTTTTTCTTATAATAAACAGCTGTTTTGTATATAAATGTTTTTATAACCTCGTGAATACTATAAACATCATATATATAGATATACATTTGTAAATTTAGTAGAAAAAAAATTATCAAGATAGGCCTAGACTGATGAACCAACACATGTATTTACATTTATTACCATAGCAACCAATTGAATAAAATAACAGATAAAATAGCTGTTTGCTCTAATATTTCCATCAACAGCTGATTTTAAACTTTGAAGCTTATATTTGTTTTTCTAAGTTTTATGTTATTTTTACTTTCTCCACCCTATACGTAGTATATGGAGAAAGTATTGTTTTCGTAAAAATGTTCGAATTTGAATTTTCAGTTGAATTATCTATTTTGGTGCTCCCAGAACCCCCAAAAATGGTTTAGTGCAATTATCTGTGTTGGTGCTCCCTGAACCCAAAAATATTTTTAGTGGAATTTTTTGTTTTGGTGCTCCCTGAACCCAAAAAAGTGTTTTTAGAGTGGTGTCTGTCTGTCAGTCTGTCAGTATGTATACACGACCAGAGAGGACACTATTGGTCCGATTTTCATGAAATTTTTTATGTAGGTACTAAACCCTAATATCTCCAGGCGTTTTTTTCATTTTTTGGAATTATTAATTTTTAAGGGTAATTTACCCCTAAAAACCCATAAAAAACGACAAAAATGCAAATTTCTCAAAAACGGCTCTAACGATTTTGATCAAATTTTCAGTATTTATAGTGCTTAAGATGCAAAACAAAATGATACCACCCGCTTTTATCAAAACTTCGGCGTTTTATAATTATGGGGAAATGTTTAAAAATAAACAAGTTTATGTTGTCAATCTAGCTTCGCGGCGGCGGCCGCACGGGGTAGCACCATGGTAGCGATCACGACCAGTAATTCAAAGGTCGCGCGATCGAATCCCGCCTAGGACAATAATTTTTTTATACGATTGACGTAGGTAGAATATTATTTTTTTTGTTTTTTTCTAAAAAGTAATAAATAAAATGATTGAAAACAATATTATTTTGACTACAGTAAGTTGGGAGAAAGTTTGTGTCAGTTAACTGATACCGTTTATTTTATTAAAGTGTAGACCTGAACCTTGCTGATTCTTTTAACCTTTATTATAACTGCTGTTATAAAATATATGAAATAGTTTGATTTGATCGTTTAACATTATTTACAATCTTAGCTTTGGGGGTTATTATTAATCCCACACCTTTATTATAAAGAAAACATAACATGATTATGAGTATAGAAGGTCCAAACGGGGTAGGCGTGCGGAGCTCTCAGAGTTTTCCCTAATTACTTATAAATCGATACTCAAAATAATAGTTTGTCGAGGATTTAAATGTGTGCATTTCTCGAATAATTTAAGGGAGAGCAATACCATGTAAGGGAATTCATCAATAAGTATTCATTGATCAAACTGAATTAGCAACGGGCTGGTCATATCCAGGCGCTTGTGAGTGCGCGTGTGAGAGTAAAGGGTCTCCTAAACCGTCAGGTGCCACGGTTGGTGGAATATAGTGTAGAAAAAAGGTAAGTGTATTTAAGGGTCTGCTGTAGTGGCAGCCCTCTTGGATTTTTATCCCATAAGAGCAATGTTAAATTTCAAACCATTTATTTCGTTTACTTTTTATCATGACATTGTTTGCAAGGTCTCATTTTAAGCACAGTCACAATACGCATCCGTCTTGCAATTTTTTTTAATGCTTTTGATTTGTTATGTAATTGACATTTTGTAAGTACAAAGTTTGAATTTTTTTCATAAAACAATAAAAAATTAACAATGAAAAATAATTTGCAAGCCGGATCCGAAATTTTATAAAGAATATTCAGTTTTTTTTCAACACTCAATTACAAAAGATAGACATTATAAAATGGTTTGAAATGAGGCAATGTCAAAGCGTTCAGCTGCAAGAAATTGCACTGTATAGATAGGGATACAGTGAGAAGCGGTTGCGTTTCCGGTTGCTTTCTCGTTTACTGGAGCAGACCCTTAAGCGATATTCTAGTCGAGCTCGAAATCCTTAGCAATGATTTATCATAGGCCAGCCTTCTCAAGGCTGACTCCTCCCACTGAATAAGATGAAAATGCTCGAGTAGTATTGCACACCCTTAAGGCTCGGCTCCCTACATTCAAAACGGCGAAGTTGGGTACCAATTTCAACGTTAAATAACCAAATCATACCTTCAATATTAAGCATATTTTTGTGTTGTTTTTGTCAAAAAACGAAAGCTATAGTTTTTTTTCTTAAAGTAAAATATTTTGTGGGTGTTGATTGCTAAGGTGTTTTGCAATATCCCATTTTGCAACTGAGTAAAAAATTAATAAAGTTTACTATTTTTTACTATTTATATCATACGTTTATGAAAACAATAAAACGGTTTTTGAAAATGTATTCAGCAATCAACATCCGCATATGACAGTACTTCAAAATGAAACCAAATTTTTACATTTATTCCACGAATTAACGGAAAAAAAGACTTATTCTGTAGCATTGCTCTTATGGGAATCAGATTCATTATGGCGGACAGAGTAGCGCCCCCTTAAGTGTACGATCCGTGGTTTAAATTGGGTAGCTATGTAAGAGAGCGTTACCAACCCGAAATGTCACTCATTTTCTGAAAGTAGACACTTAATTCAATAACAAACATTATAGAAAATACGGGTGAAATAAAACTCACAAAATGTGGGTTAACTCTGAACACTATGAGAAGCGGCCGACGCACAGTGCATTGCACGCCAACCCTTGTATTGGAAATACTTTCAATACACAATGCATTGCATGCTTCGCACGCCAACCCCCGTGATTTGAGTATTTTCAATACACAAAGCATTGCATGCTTAGCACGCCAACCCCTGAATTGGGAGTATTTTCAATACACAGTGCATTGAAAATTTCTGTTGTTGCCCAAAACAAAAGAATCTAAACACTCCACTGGCACTGGAAAAAGAAAAACTATACCATTCTCCGGATTGAGAGGAAACCATTGAAAACCAAAATTCACAAAAGTGCAACTGAACAATCGTATAATAAAGATGCAGACCAACCTCTTTCGATTTAAAATTATAAAAATTATAAAGACTTAAAATGGTAAATATTATTTCTCAAAGGTTTTTTTGTCGCAAAGCGATATATCCCTTAATTCTTCATCATAATTAACTATTCAAACATCATTTCAAAGCTTATGTTCCCCGCTATTGACGAAAAATAGACAAGCAGCTTAAAATTCATACTAAACAAACTTTTATATTGCACTTCATATGATTCCTAATGAAAATCAACATCTAATAATATGTTTAACTAGCATGACAACTGTTAGTTAGATTGTTTACATTCTATATGTAAGCGTAATCTGTCACACAAATCAATCAAATTAAATCAACGTAAAGCGTTATACATTTTTACAAACTGTTATTTATAAACCGACGTAAATAAATCAACGTAATTAACTGAATTAGATCAACGTATTAAATCAGGTAAGTGTAACCTACTCCTAATTTGCGATACAAAATAAATAAAATTACTAATAACAACCGAAAAACTAATAAACACAAACACATTTTTACTTTCTTCCCCTATACCATAGTGAGATGTAGAAAGTATTGTATTCGTCAAAACTTTCGAGTTTGAGTTTTTGGTGGAAATATCCGTTTTGGGTCCCCCTGAACCTAAAAAAGTGGTTTTCGGAGTGTTGTCTGTGTGTGTAGGGGGTGTGTTGGTGTGGGGGGGAGGGTGTATCTGTGTGAGGCACCGTATGAACCGATTTTTAAGTTTTTTTTAATGTGACTTGATCGGGAGTGTTCTTAAATACGATTAAAAAAAAATCTGTTTAGCCATTCAGTATTTTTTACAATTTTTAATTTATCTTTTATAGTTTACAATTCACGATATAACGAATGTAGGCCATGGAACCTACGCACTAATCTTGCATTTGGCATCACTCGTTCATTTGTTACGATCAACGCTCATTCAATTTTCAAGATAACAGATCACTAAAGTCATCAATTATGGTGATAAAAGGATTTCTTCTCTTAAAAAACCTTTAAAAATCTCAACTTTGTACTTTCTCTCTTTACAAAATATGAATCGTTTTGTTCAACCCACACAACGGCGGTTGGTTATACAATTTGATGTAGTAGCTGGGTGGATGTTTTTCTTATAAACCAAAGTCTAAAATTATTTCCTTATTTCCAAGAGGCCCTCTTGTGTATTTTTAGTTAGAGTTGATTTAAATGAGCTATTATTACATAAAATATAGAAATATTATACAAACTAGGGGCTCTGCCTCTGGACGCTTCGCGTCCCGACCCCGCCTCGGCCTTCGGCGGCTGCTTCGCTTCGCTTGCAGTTGGAAAATTCGCTAAAGAATCTCGTTAATCTTTGGCTCGTTCGTACATAGGTGACCGAGCACAAATCAGCTGTTTTATTTGACAGCTGACTCTAACTCATTAAACATTACCTCCATAAGATTAACATGAGAAATTTGAAGGATTGTTTGCCGGAGCTCCTTCTCGGGTTAGTAGCGGCTAAAGGGATGATTGGATCTTGAATCTGACGGAAAATCTCTACTTTGAAATTAAATTTTCTACAACTTTTGTATTTAACATTTTTTGCTATCTCTTACCGTTTTCTTACTAAATGCGCTAAAAGTGGGAAAATGAAGAAATTGAAAAAATCTAAAAAATCTTTCCCGCCCAAAAGGTGCTTCCAAAATTAAAAAATGTTAAATTCTGGCAATTTTCCCAAAAGTTTCTCGTCGAGAGCTTTAATTCTAGTATGAGGTCGAGGGGGGTAAGATTACGGAAAGTGCCTAATAATTAATGTCAGTGAATCAGTGAAATCGTCCAGCTTTAAGGACTTTGGGCGGAGCCTCCCTTCTCGGACGAATAGTGGCTAAATGGATGATTGTATCTTGAATCTGACGGAAAATTTCTTCTATGAAATTTAATTTTCTACAACTTTGTATTTAACATTTTTTGCTGTCTCTTACAGCTTTCTTACTAAATGCGCTCAAAGTGGGAAAATTAAGAAATTGAAAAAATCTAAAAAATCTTTCCCGCCCAAAAGGTGCTTCCAAAATTATGTCAAGAGATTTAATTCAAGTGTGAGGTCGAGGGGGTAAGATTACGGGAAGTGCCTAATAATTAATGTCAGTGAATCAGTGTTACCGTCTAGCTTTATATAAGTAGATAATTAGTTGTGAGAATTGACAGTGGAGTTATGCTTAAAACTATCAACTGCTTGATTTCTTAAGGGAAGTGAAAAACAACAAGTTTATATTCTATGTAAATATTGGTATACGTAGTATTACTTACGAACGGCATAGGTTGGTTCGAAATGCATATAGACGAAAACCCGAAAAATGATCAAGACAACTTGTGCAGTTGGAATCGCATTTTTTTAAACCGCTTAACTGATGACAGCTATCAAACTTTAAGTGAAACAAAATAAAACTTTTCTACACCAAAAACAGTTTTTTTTATTGCAATACCTTTTTTTCCCCTTAAAACTATAGACAATGAGGTTCGAACTATTTTAACTGTATTCTCAAATCTGTAAAAAAATTGCCTTGTCGAAATCAAAATTTAAAAAAATAAATACAAAATGTTCACTTTGGCGGTTTTTTGCAATAATCACTATTAACAATATCCATAAATAGTTATTAAACCACAGTTTTTCTTGGTTCTTTACTATTTTAAGGCGTTCCGTTGTCTAAAGATGTTGCAGAATGGAATACGATAGCCAGAGCTGAATGGAGCTTGTTAAAACTGTTCCTAGATGTTGCTGATATATTTCGTACGGTAGGTTTGATCTTAAAAGTAAAGTAACTGTGAGTTATTAATTTATCAGTTTTTTTTTTTAGGGCAAGCTTCAACAGACAAGCTTGCCCTAAACAGCTTCAACAGACGTGGTATCTGCCTGATCAGAGAATCCCAAGTTAGAATCACGGCAACCGTGGTAAGAGGGAAGTAGGGTGGAAGTAAAGTAAACGGTAGTTGGCTCACCTCCAAGCGGACGGGATGTAACTAGTTACCTTGTCTCCGACTTTGGATGTATTCCGTACTTTTACTACAGTAATTATATAACTATAAATATTTATTTTTCAAAACCAACTGATGGTAGCCTTCGGAAACGATTACTTCAAGGCTTACTGTAACAATCATAAGGGATGAGAGATTTATGCATTAGACTACGTTTTTTTTATGAAAAATAATATTCTGCAAACAACCCACTTTCGTAAAATTGCCAGACATTTGGTTTCTGAAATAAAAAATTAAATTTCATTTATTATTATTATTTATTTCCTTTTATTAGATTACGATTGTTTGTTGTTAAATATTTATCCATACCAATTTTTTTTTTAATTTTTATATCTAAGTAGTATTATAGTTAATTCTTAAATTGATTGTTTGTAAGGATGTATTTGTTAATTTTAGTTTCATGTAGTGAATAGAGTATCTTTCCCCACTCCTCGGAAAGACGCTCTGTGATTGGGTGTAATTGGATAGGAGTGGGAAAAGCGGAGGTAACATTAACACCTTAGTTAAGTGCAAAGGCCCTCTGATGTTGACGACTATATCATCTAGACCAGGATAGTTCAATGTCCATAAACTATTTGTAAAGTTGTTCAGTTATTATTTTTGTCCTTATTTGCGTGGTTAGTGGTTTCATATAATCAGTGTAAATTTGTCGCAAACGTTCTATTCAAATTTTGAAATTAATAATACGCACGTATTAAAAAACTGTGGTACATAACAATAATTTGAAATGGTTCAGTTCGTTACAATCCTAGCTATTTAGAACATCGGAAGCTTATTTTACCCAACTGAGAAGCTACTAAAATTAAACAAAAAACACACATTGTTGGAATTAAAAAATATCGGTAAAAATTTACTTTAACTTGTCAATCGATTTCTAAGGGAATTTGATATAACATAAAAGAACACATCTAACTGATTGTAGAAACAACAAAAATTTTCAGGGGAAATAATATTTGTAGGAGTTATGAAAGAAATAGAACTTGAAATTGTATAGGTTAAGTTTCGACTTTTCCGCGATATTTGACGTAATTATAACAAAATGAACCACTTCACATACACCAAACATAAAAGAATAAAATAAAGTAAACAATATTAACCCCAAAAGTATCCACAAAGCAAAGAAATTTGAAAATAATGTAACAAAATGTATTTTACCAAAACAAATACATTGAACAATAGAAAGTACACTATAACGGCGTATTTAAAATGGAAATTTATCAACGTTGCCAAATTGAACAATAGGTTATTGTACTGAATAAGGTGTGTATAAATCAAGGTAACTAGATATAGTAAAGGTTGCCTCATGTGAGAAATATCAAAAAAATTGAGGTTTGAATTTGTCTACATGACTAATTATAATATTTCGTCGTATTATCACTTTATATAATTAGAATTTAAAAAAACTAGAGGACTTACCTAAACTGTTTAGTCACAGTATTTTGC
>JAGFPH010003675.1:34559-49962 GCA_018207615.1 Philaenus spumarius
TTAACTAATAAATATTATTATTATCTATATCAAAGCCCACTAAAGAATACCGTTGCGAGGCGGCCAATAGGATGGGCGCGCAGCGTTGCCATATCTACTAGCCTCGAACACTCCTGGTATTTACCGCTCGAGGCTTGATCGCACAGTTTAAAGAATTATAAATGCGTTGAGTCAGCCGCCGTCAGTTAGAAGCGTGGGAAGAACGTGACAACGTCGCACTACGGCGATTGGAGCGTTCAAGGTCTCAATGTACACAAGCCCGTCCTCAACGGTACTCTTTAGTGGGCTTTGATATAGAGAGAAAACTATTCGATCGAATTCGAAAAAATTACCACCAAACACGTCAATTGGGCCTGTATAGAGCATGAAAACATGTTTTGAAAAATTTTGAAAAACGACCCACTTTTCGGCCAAAAAAACCCCAAAAATCAGTTATTATTTATAACTAGACGATAATTTTTAGAAAGATTCGGTTTTTGCATATGGTGGGTGCATTAAGGGCTACAAATAAGCCAAATTTGATCAAAATCGTTAGAGCCTTTTTTTATAAAATAATAATAACTGATTTTTTTGGTGGGTTTTTGGCTCAAATACATGCTTTAGAAACGTGAGAAGCTTTCGTTACGATTTTAGTCCTAGTTCTACTATCTTCTGTCAACTAAAGTTTTGAAACCAGGCCTAAATATGGTATAAATTATTGCAAGATTAACATAACCTCAATACTATGTTTCCGAAATGAGCCAGGCCTATATTACAAAATTGACTATTCAAATTTATCCATCTTTGCCAAGTTTACCTTTTTTTTTTGACAAAATAAATTGTTAAATCAGGCCCAATTTATTCTAATTCCAACGTGCTAAAACAGTATAAATTAGCTTGTTTTTAACAGTAATCAAAAACTATTCAATGAACAGCTGATAAAACAGTATAAATTGGCTTGTTTATAAACGGCTGTTTTGATCGCTTTATTTACTATTTCCTTGTTATTTTGTAACCAACATGGCAACCCATAAGACCATATGTTAAAATTTTTCAACTTTTAAATTAGATTTTCTCAAATATTGCGTTTTACACGAAATACAACTATTTGGGTGTACTTAAAAATCAAAACTACACCTAAATACAAAATTTCTTTGAATTCGTTAGAGCCGTTTTCGAGATCCGCGACAGATACAAAGATACAAATATAGATATAAAGATAGATACAAGAATTGCTAATTTAAAGTAATAGGATAGGATTATTGCTAAATATCCTTAAAAGACCATTTTCCATCAAAGTTTATTCAAGAAAATATACAAAAATACAAAATTCTGCCAAAAAAGTTAGCGCCGTTATGAAATAAAACCGAGAAATAAATTTTCACAGAGATCTTGCTTGTATTGAACGGATGTAATATATCGGTTGAAACAGTAGCACACTTGACTGAATGTCAGGTGTAACATTATATATATTCCAGTAAAGAATAAGGTCAAGTATATAGTATTGACTTTCCTTCTGTTAGAATGTGCGCTTAGCCGGGATATAAAAGAGATAACGTTCTCAGAGGGTTAAGTGATATACGCCATCCCTTAGCTGGCGGAGTTAAATAGTCCTTTAGAAAATTATATTGCTTCTTATCGGTGAACAATGTTACTACATCGTTAGTACACATTTGTTGAGAGGGGGTGGGGCTGGGGTAATAATTAAAAAAAAACCAAATTGTTTTTAATAATGTGTATTTGTAATGTTAATTATTAAATTAATTATTGTTATTTAATTGGACTCAATTACTAACATCCATTTTTACTTTCTCCCCCCTGTACGTAGTATATGGAGAAAGTATTGTTTTCGTCCAAATATTCGAATTTGAATTTTTAGTGGAATTATCTGTTTTGGTGCTCCCTGAACCAAAAACGGTTTTTTTCATTTTTTCAAATTTTACCCCCCAAAAATGGCCAAAAAACGAGAAAAATTAAAATTTTTCAAAAACGGCTCTAACGATTTTGATAAAATTTGGCTTATTTGTAGCTCTTAATGTACCCTATCATATGCAAAAAACCGCATCTTTCTAAAAATTCTCGTTTAGGTAATAATAATAATAATAACTGATTTTTGCTGGTTTTTGGCCAAAAAGGGGGTTGTTTTTCAAAAATTTTCAAAACCTGTTTTCGTGCATCTATACAGGCCTAATTGACATGTTTGGTGCAAATTTGTTCGAAATCAATCGAGTAGTTTAAATAATAATAATAATAATAGTATAATATAATATGGATGTGTGTTACATGCATCTAATATTTTCCATGGTATGTCCTACTTTTGCAATTCTAAATAACCACCTCCTATGATACTCTTGGGAAGGTATAAAGTTTAAACTGGAAGAAAGTATGTGGCAGATATCTGGTACCGTTTATTTTTAAAATGGAGTATCACAAAATGGCTGCGGTATCGTTTGAGGGAGGGGGTTAAACAAATTTTGTTATGTCAAAATTCTTGTCTCAACAGGACCTTTACAGTGATATATCACATGACTATTGATCCCGTAATAGGAGGGGGTAATTTTTAAGTTACCCCCTACCAACCCCTTTCGACCAAAATTTAACGATATTACATTTCTTGAGCAACCCCTCGCTGGAACGAATATTGCCGCAAACCGCATTTAGCTATCTTAACAAAACCAAGGTAAAGGGGGGGGGGGTACAAGTTATTTTAAGGTGCTGCTAGACACACCCGTCACGTTACGGCACGGTATGCTCTATAGCCAGGGGTCTCGTCAAGCGACGTCTTTTATCTCCGCTTCGGCTTTATCCGCGTACATTCGGGAAACATCGTTGGTATGTCTGAATGTTTGCTCACTTCTGTATCAGAGATAATACAAAAACAATGATTTCTTTTCATCAAAATAACAATTTTTACTTTCTCACTATACTAGTATATAGAGAAAGTATAGTGATCGCAAAAAAAATCGATGTTGAGAGTTTTGTTGAAATATCTGTTTTGGGACACCCTGAGTCCAAGAAAGTGGTTTTTACAAAATGTCTGTCTGTATGTCTGTATATATACAAAGCTAGAGCAAAAACTATTCGATCGATTTCAAACAAATTTGCACCAGACATGTCAAGTAGACCTGTATAGATGCACGAAAAACGGTTTTGAACATTTTATAAAAAACACTAAAAAAATCAGTTATTATTTTTTAATAAAAAAACGGCTCTAACGACTTGGATCAAATTTGGCTTGTTTGTAGCCCTTAATGTATCCTACCATATGCAGAAAACCGTATCTTTCTAAAAATTCTTGTTTAGCTAATAATAATAATAATAATAATAACTGATTTTTGGGGTTTTTTTGCCAAAAAGGGGTTTGTTTTTCAACATTTTTCAAAACTTCTTTTTCTTGCATCCATGCAGTAGGCCTATATAGATGCACGAAAAAAGGTTTTGAAAAATATTGAAAAACAACCCCCTTTTTATCAAAAAACCTCCAAAAAACAGTTATTATTTTTTTATAAAAAAAACGGCTCTAACGATTTTGATAAAATTTGGCTTATTTGTAGCCTTTAATGTACCCTACCATATGCAAAAAACAGCATATTTCTAAAAATTCTCGTTTAGCTAATAACAATAATAATAATAATTGATTTTTGGGGTTTTTTGCCATAAAGGGGTTTTTTCAAAATTTTTCAAAACCTTTTTTCCTGCATCTATAAAGGCTTAATTGTTTGGTGCAAATTGTTCGAAATCGATTGAATAGTTTTCTCTCTAGATAATAATAATAATATTTATTAGTTAATCTCCTACTTTAACAAAAAATCACCTCTCCTACCCCACCCTACAAGTCACAGTGAATCTGTTTAATAATTTAATATGTTTGTGAGAAAGTATGTGCCAGTTCCTGGTACCGTTTATTATCTATAAAATACACTAATCATTGCTTCTAAAGCAACTTTAGCATTAAATCATACGGCTTACTTACTGTATTCACATCAGTTAAGTTCCTTTCATAAACTCAAAGCCCGTAGTCTTGTTTACAATAATTAATATAGTTTTTATTAAAAGACTAAATAAGTTTCACACTTAAGGGTGCGCTATACCACTAGAGAGAATCCTCAGCACGATGTTGAATAAATCCACTAGGAGCGCTGGCAATCAGTCTAGCAGTGAGGAGGCGGAGCTAAAGAAATGATTGACAAGGTTTGGGTTAAACCTTCGTGCAGACTAGACGTACAACGTAGACACACACAACTGTACTGTACTTCCTTTCCTTGTTAGCCCTACTGTTAGTAATAATTATAACTTAGCAACGCAGCGAAGGCAAATAAGGAATTGAATAACTGAATTCTTTATTTTGTTTTGTACTTAATAATACAAACAAACTGTTTACTAATGTTGCAAAATGTTAGTTATTATTAATTTACAAAGCAATTAAATAAAGTATGAAACATGGGGGCTTTTGTAACACTTGCCGAAACGTTCGACTTTATTCATTATTGTTCTTGAGTAAAAAAATCACTTTTTAACTATAAGTGCACGTTTTGTTGACAATAATATTTTTAAAACATAGGCCTACCTACTCATCTGTAGGTATCTATAATATTCAAATAGTCATTTAATTTATACTATGAAATGTCTGCATATTAATAGTGTCGGTTTTCATAAAATTTGATGTAGTCTATAATAATTTGGCTATAATAGTACAATAATTTACAACAATTAGTTACATGATTATGACACTTAAGATCGATCTTTCAATCCAAATTAAATCCTGGTTTTTATCATAAAAATTATATACTGTATGTATATATTTTGTTACAAAAACAAGAAAAGAAAAAAAACCTTAAAATTAAAAATCCATATCACATCCAGAATTCGATTTAAAATTAATTTTCTGTAAGTTTCTTTAGAAAAATGCCTTGCAAAATTACCTGAACTTGCATTTTCTTGTTAGGTTAATTTGAATAATTCTGGTAAAGTGCATCCTCCTATTTCATTAATGTTTTAATTTGTATTTGAGCCCCAGTACAACACTTATGTTTTAGAAAGGAGTAAATTTACCTAACTTGAAGATAAGCAGAGCCAATTAGGCCTACTTTAAATTCGGAATCTAGGAACAAATAGGTATAGCTATAGGCCTATTTTGAAATAAATAATTAACTTACTCATTTTTCATTTTGATGAGAAAAAAAACGTTATTATTTATGCATTATGAAAATTATTATTTGTACATACAAAAGTTATTATTTACTCATAAATAACTTATAATGTTCACATTAAAATCATTATTGACGCATACAAAGTTATAATTTTCACATAAAAATCATTATTTACACATAAAAAGTTATTATTTGCACATAGAAATCATTATTTACTTACTTAATCATATTTTATTATTTACCCACAAAAAACTTATCCTTCTGTATTTACACATAAATAAGTTAGTATTTATCCACAAACAGTTAAAAAATATTGTTTACACACAAACAATAATTATAAAAGTTATTTACACAGAAAAAAATATTTATACAAAACAAAATCATTATTTAGGCTTAAATATACTATGTGTTTACACATACAAAAGTTATTATTTATCCACAAACAGTTACAAAATATATTATTTACACACAAACAATAATTTTAAAACCTATAAAAGTTCTTTACACAGAAAAAAAATTATTTACACATACAAAGTCATTATTTGTACATAAAGTGTTATTATTTACACAGACATAATATTATTATTCACATAAAAAGTTCTCATTTACAAACAAAATACTAATTATTTAGAAATATAAATAACTATTATTTACAAATATACAACAACAAGAAATCTGTTTACAATGTTATTGAAAATACAAAATATATAGTTTTTTGAAAATCTTTTTTTCACTCGTTTTTTCAACGTTTCCACTCCCGTATGGGTAATCCCCTTGGGTATCTAGGGTCAACCAGTTCCGGAAGCATACACTCATTATAAAATGAAACCAATTGTCTTTTCATTTTAGTCTCCCAGAACTCGTCGTCCTTATTTACCCTTTCAATGGATAACCCTTGTGGAGTCCATACAATAAATAAACAAAATGTACGCTTCGTTATATGAAGCTGTCCTTGTATTTGATAAAAATATGAGTGGTTTATTTTTAAAACAAGTTCTTCCTGATGATCAACTTCACAGAAATTTATTATTTTGGCCTTAGTCGCCTCCAGTGGTGACATATTTCGTGCACTTACAGGACACTTCACTTCGACAATCCCCTTATCTCCCAAAATTCCGTCTGGTGTTGCAGCTAAAAAGGGCAGGTTGCTGTCGATAAATAATCCGCATTCATCAATGTTGGTGCCGATACGCTCTTCAACCTCCTGTATTGCAGTTTTTTCATTTCCAATGCCATATTTTGTAGCGGCATTTCCATTCAATTGGCTGTACAGTAGATAATGAATTGTTTTTTTTTCACGACGTAGATTTACGCATTTTGCAGATTTTACCAAAATTTGATGCTGTAAGTCTACACCTTCTCTCTCAACCACAACTCACTTTGGCTTTGGCCCCGAGATTCTTGTTCATTCCTTTGACGGCGAACGTCATTGATATTTATTGACTCCAGGAAGTCCATTTTATTCTGCTCATAAATGTCTGGCTCCATGTCCAGCTCAGCACATTCAACAGATCCATAGTCTTTGTCTGCAGATGTCCCATCTTGTCCCAGATGTGTCTTTTGTCCCACTTTTTCTTAAAGCATAATCTTGTTTTTCTAACAGATTTTCTATTCTGTTTTCTAGTGAGAGTTTTTTTAGAATAGATCCCTGGGCTGTGGCCAACAGTTATTTTTTTCTGAATACAGCGATGCAAATTGTCAGCCTCGTTTACTGCTATGACCGAGAGTTCACTTCGTACAGTGTAGCTTTCTCTTTGAGCAAAGTTTACTCTTTTTCCTCCAACAAACTTACATAGTCTAGCATTAAAACTTTCGGCTATGTTTGAAGTAACGCACTCCAAGAGGCTGTCGGTATAATTTGTTAAAAAGTTATTGGCTGCCATAATTTCTGGCCATACCCCACTGAGATACTTGTATACTTTTTGTCTGTGCTCTGGCGCAAATGCAACAAAAAATTGTAAATTGAATGATAGCTTACCTATTGACACAATGCGGTGGAACTGTCAAAGTAATGACGTCTGTATATATGTTCTGCTCTTTGCATAGGCTCTCCCTCGCGCTGTGGGAGGTTTTGTCTAAAATAATTTTTTTTAAATGTAATAGTATAATTTTGTTTTAGTTCGAATTTTTGACACTTTAAAATAGCTTTACCTTATATAGGTTGTCCGTATTTCTAAGAAAATAGTACATTCAATGATAGCTTATATATTGACACAACTGTCGAACTAGTGACGTTTGTGTTTTTGTTACGTTCACGGTTTTCAAGTTATATCACTTTAAAAATTTGTAATAACCCCTATTTTGCACTTGTAAATTGTAACATACAAAACGCTTTTTATATCAAATTTGAACCCAATGTCTTATTTATATATTTCTGAGTTTTTGTAAACAAACTAAATGACAAATTGCGACTAAACTAAGCCGAATTTGAAAAAAAGTTACGGAAAACTTTGTATTTATTTCAATGTATATCAGGTTTTTTGTGACATCCTGTGTAATAATCAAAATCACATTTGTTTCTTTGTACCGTACTCCTTTACAAGGCTGAAGAATATACATAATGGATTAAAAAATATATATAACATTAGTTTGTCATTTTGTTTTGCACTAGTCATGTACAAAACAACTTTTACTTTTTATTAATAATTCACAAAGCAATTAAATAAAGTGGGAAATGTGATGTATAAGTGTAGCTTATACTGTATTACCTTTTCAAACCCCAATTAGGTCTACGTCATTGTCCGATTTATAAAATACGCAAGTTTAATTAGTTATTTAAAATAATTTAATTTTGCCTCTCAAAATATGTATAGATAGATCTAGTTGTAAAATATTTTAGTCGAAATATCAGTCGAGACAATTTACGTTTTGCACAAACAATTTTTAGCCCGACCTGTCTATAGGTATAGGCTACTGAAGTCTTCCCCCACCCTTCCTCCTAATGCAGTATTATGTAGAAATAGTAGGTTATTCACATCTTCTATCATGTATGTGCAAAATGGGCTAAGGCATTAAAAATATGAGTATTTTACAAATAAAGCACAGTTAAAGCTTTATGTTCATTCTATTATGTTGTAGTAGATGTATATATATAAAAATCAAACAAAAAAGATGTTAATAAAATTATGCTTATCTGTTCAAGGTATTTACAGCTATAGCCTTAGACAAACCAGAGTTTGTTTTAATCTTTCTACTCTTCCTTCTTGTTGACAATGCTAGACCTGATTTCTTTCTAGAATGCTGTGACGGCATTTTAGAAATCTTATATTGTAAAATAAACAGTACAAACAGAAATATTACGCACTGGATTCTCGCAAATGTCGGGAAGACAGACAAAGTGGGAGGAGTCAACATTGAAAAGACTTGCGCTAGCCTGTTTCACTGAATTGACCGCACTACCGCGCCACTTTACAGTAGCAAGAATATCGCTTGCAAGCACTTGCATGATTGCAAAGTACTGCCTTACTTTTTATTTTATCTATATTCTTTCAACTGCAACATTTTCAGAAAACTTCAATGTACAATTTGTAGGACACAAAATGTGTTCAAACGACTTCATGTTTCCAAGTAACTCAACTGAAAATCAGGTTTTTCGCCTACTTATAAGCTAATTATCTTTAAGCAAAATAGATAATTTCCATTGTTTAGCACCTACAAATTATAGTTTAGATGTTCGTTAACAACTTCCCGCAAATTTCAAAACATTATCTTCAAAATTGAATGAATGATTTCTAAGATTGCAGAGGGCTGCATAGGTCTGTTTCTTCCTGGTATGGCGCACCCTTAATACAATAACTTCTTCGTCGCCTGTGGCTTAGGATTTTTTTAAAAATTGTAAATAAATAATGCTCAGAGGTCTATCGAAAGTACTTGCTTACTTTGTTTAGATTTAAACATGAATAGTTGGCGTCAAATGATTTTTCTGACAGATAAATAAACAAGAGTTCGTAGCAATATAACCTATATTTCAATATTAGTGACTACATTTTAATTTCCTGTGGCAGGAAACATCTGAACAGTATCTTTAGGAAGTGGCATTGCTAAGAATAACAACTATGTATTAAAGCAACAACGTAAATTATTTGTTACAACTGGTCAACAATACTACCAGTCAACTGGTACTAGACTTGGTTACAACCTCTACAATGACATTTTGTTGTGAAACTTTACTGTCGAATACATAGTGGTATTTTAACCTTTTTAATTTTTAGCATTGCCAACAGGAGGAGTTTTCTTATTATTGACAATCGGTAATGAAATTTAGATGTTAAAATAAATAAACGGTACCAGGAACTGGCACATGCTTTCTGACAAATATATTTAAATTATTAAACAGATTCACCGTGACTTCATGATTGTAGGAGATTAAAGTAGGAGATTAACTGATAAATATTATTATTATTAGCTAGAGATAAAACTATTCCAACGATTTCAAACAAATTTGCACCAAACACGTGAATTAGGCCTGTATAGATGCACGAAAAAAGGCTTTGAAAATTTTTGAAAAACAACCCCCTTTATGGCCAAAAAACCCCCAAAAATCAGTTATTATTATTATTATTAGCTAAACGAGAATTTTTAGAAAGATGCGGTTTTTTGCATATGGTAGGGTACATTAAAGGCTACAAATAAGCCAAATTTTATCAAAATTCTTAGAGCCGTTTTTTATAAAAAATAATAACTGATTTTTTGGGGTTTTTTTTACCAAAATGGGGGTTGTTTTTCAAAACCGTTTTTCGTGCATCTATACAGGCCTACTTGACATGTCTGGTGCAAATTCGTTTGAAATCGATCGAATAGTTTTCGCTCTAGCTTTTTATACATACAGACATTTTGTAAAAAACACTTTTTTGGACTCAGGGGGTCCCAAAACGGATATTTCCACAAAAATCTCAACATCGATTTTGTTTGCGATCACTATACTTTCTCTATGTATAGTGAGAAAGTAAAAAGCATTTTGCCATACACCTTCTCATTTATAATTTGTATTATTGCTTGCTATAGGGAACGTATGAAGTAGCATCAGGAATTGCATATTCTAACGTTTGTATAATTACTGTGACGGAAATAGTTTTTAATATAGGCCTACAACAATTTTAAATAGACCGTACCTTCTCCACCACAAACATGTCCCTCGATGTGGCGCCGGGAATCGTTGTTACAACTTTCGCAAAATCAACAAAACTAACTCATTACATTTCAACCCTCTTGGCGTTTAGTAACATGAACTGTTTGAGTTGAGAGATATTTGTACTTTCAGACGACTGCGTTATAAATATTTAGTCGTACATTGTTGAGAGGTGTTACGTGTTAATTTACACAAAACGTCGACCGAACTTCTTTCGCTGTTTAATCCTGTTTAAACAAGGCCCTTAATTTGATTATTTTCGTGCTTAGTGGGTTGAAACACTTCCTAATGAATAGGGTGTCTTGGAAGTTACGTCATCAAGGTGAACTGAATTACCAACACCCTCGGCTAAGCAAATGCAAACAGATTACTGTGTAATATGATATATTTACGGAAATGATGATTAATCAGGACAGAGGCACTTGTAATAAATGTAGTTCAAGTAAATTCAAAACTGATAGTTGTGAAATGTACGCCTATTTAGTTGTGATTATCCATTTTTATTTCGTCTATTTCTTGATGTTTTTTCTTTGGCGTGTAGGGTTAATTACGACAGGGATCGGAATGATACCAAATGGAAAAGCAAATAAATGTAAATAGGATTTGGAAACAGTAAACAAATTTAGGAAACACTCTGACCAAGATGGTGGAACTTTTTGTTATTGATTGAGTTAGCCAAACGCGGATCAACTTTAATGTTTTAAAATACTAAAAGAAAAGATCCGTTCTGAAGGGAATTATAAGAAGCGATACTTCCATGAATCTATACATCTATATATTAATAGGCAAGCACAAAACTTGTCGTCCTTTTTTCTCAGCTTGTGTGCATCGTAGGAGAAATTCGCGCATACCGTTAGAAAGGTAGTGTCCTGTAGATGAGCAGAATCCCATTATAATTTACATCGGTCCTCAGGGATACGCCCCAGTGGCCCTCAAAGTTTCAATGTTAATCTTATGGAAGGTCAATCTTAAGGAAGAAGAAGAAAGATTTCTTTTGATTTTATCAGGGGCACAAGAAACAGCTGTTCGTATGAAAAGCTTAAAACAGCTGATTTTGATCAACAGCTGATTTTGATCAACAACTGATTTGGATCAAAAACTGAATATAATTTTAGGTTAGGTAAATCAAGCAATAGCGAAGCATTGCCGGGTCCACTAGTATAAATAAAATTGTAGTGTTTTTCTGTGATTTCAAAATAATAATATTAGCTTTTTTCGATGATCATATACGGTTATTCACACATTAGAAAAACCTAAACATTTATACATTTTTTGTCTGTCTGTCTGTTTGTTTGGCCGGGTTAATCTCAGGAATGGCTGAACCGATTTTGACGAAACTTTCATTAAAATGTAGAAGACTTTTCAGACAATATTTTAGGTTACTTCCGAAAAAAATAAAAATTCCTGTAATTTTGTAGACAAATGATAAGTGTATTGCATTTCTATTACGATCTACGCCTTACAATATGTACAGATCACACCAACCCCCACCGCCCAATTTAGATCCAAGTACTTCTCTGTAGGACAATCATCATTTCCGTAAAAATAAAAAATATGGATTTTGTGGACAATGTTTTGGATAGTGCGTGTATATTTCGACTTCTGTCTTACATTTTGTACAGTTCACAAGTACACCCACCACCCAACTTATATCCAAGTGCTTCTGTCCTGATCAATTATAATTTCGTTAAAAATAACACAATATACATTAATACGTTTGCATTGGCATCATGTTGGCGAGCGAAGCGAGCAGTGGTTGAGTTCCTAGTCGAAAATAAACCTAAACACGAGGTTGGACAGGTTTTGTTGAAGTTTGAAGTTGGATTATAACTTTAACTGGACTTCACTTGAACTTTGGAGCCAACAATTTTGCACAGTTACTTTACGAAAGAGTTAGCTAAATTGTCCCTGCCTTTGTGATTTCTGATATTTTCTTAGATGTTTAGCCTGTTATGAATAACTTCTCTGACCTTCCTTGATTTTTCAGGTGCGTGGGAACACGGCAAAACACTGTTGGAACACGCGCTACTAGCTAGTGCTCACAGTTACTTTCAAGCTATGGGGTGAGTGCATTTTAAACTATTTTAATTTCAGCAGCTTGGTAAATCTATTTAAATTAAGTTACATAACCAACTGATACTTCGCAAGTTAGGAGTACTTACCTCATTTACTAAGTTGATTTAGTTTTAGTTAATTACGTTTATTTATCTATATTGGTTTATGGAATGTAAGTAATCGAACTAACAGCTGTCATGTTAGTTAAAGAGGTTGTTAATAGATGGCGCCTTTCATTAGGAACGATATGAAGTGTAATATAAAAGTTTTTTTTTAAATTAATTTTTGTAACGAAAACAGAATTTTAAGTTGTCTATTTTTCGTCAATAACGTAGGACATAAGGTATAAAATGATGTTTGAACAATTAATTTAGATGATGAATTAAGGGAGATATCCCTTTGCGACAAAAAACACCTTTGATAAATGATAAATCTATACATAATTAATTAGCTAGGGGTTATTTTGTGAGTAGAACTCCTCCTAGAGTTTTTAACCGATTTTGATGTTTTTGGTGTCATTTTACAGAGCTCACTCTTAAGTTGTGCTTCCCTTAAAATGAGCTCAATGTATGTTAAGGGCTTCGCCCCAGTGGCCCTCAAAGTTGCCATGTTAATCTTATGGAAGGTCAATCTTAAGGAAGAAGAAGAAAGATTTCTTTTGATTTTATCAGGGGCACAAAAAACAGCTGTTCGTATGAAAAGCTTAAAACAGCTGATTTTGATCAACAGCTGATTTAGATCAACAACTGATTTGGATCAAAAACTGAATATAATTTTAGGTTAGGTAAATCAAGCAATAGCGAAGCATTGCCCGGTCCACTAGTAATATATAAAAGGATTAGTCACTCATGTCATAAAGGACGGTATTTCCTTCCTTTCCTTCGGTTACTATTTTCTTTGTGGTCTCATGAGTGTCCAAATGAATTTCAATATGTTATTATCGAATCTTCATAGAAAAAACGTGCTGCCGCAGTGACTCTTGAGACCTAAGGTTGGGATTAGCCAATGAGCACCGATCATGGTCCCCAGAAAACGTGTTGGAGTGTCGTTAAAATGGTTATCTATACTTATAAAATCCAAATACCATTGACTCATTGACTCATCACAGTTTCTCCAAAACCACGAGGCTTACAAACATGAAATTTAGCACTAATACTCTTTATAGGCTCTAGACGCGCACTAAGGAAGGGTTTCCGAAAATTCGAAACTTTAGGGGGGTTTTGGGGGGTCAAAGTCACTAAATCACGATTTATCAAAACCTACCGAACGGCGGATTGGAATGAAATTTGGTATGTAGCTTCCTCTAGGGCCATATAATGCTCGCTAAGAAAGGGTTTCAAAATTCAAAAAATTCAAAAAATTCGAAATTTTAGGGGGTTTGGGGGGGTCAAAGTTACAAAATCACGATTTCTCTAAAACCATCGAACGGATTGGAATGAAATTTGGTATGTAGCTTCCTTCCTCTAGGGCCCTAGGTACTCGCTAAGAAAGGGTTTTAAAACATTCGAAATTTTAGGGGGGTTTGGGGGGTCAAAGTTACTACAAAAAACCATCTAACAGATTGGAATGAAATTTTGTATGTAGCTTCCTCTAGGGCTCTAGGTACTCGCTAAGAAAGGATTTAAAAAAATCTAAATTTTAGGGAAGGTTTGGGGAGTCAAAGTTACTACAAAAAACCATGTAACAGATTAGAATGAAATTTGGTATGTAGCTTCCTCTAGGGCTCTAGGTACTCGCTAAGAAAGGGTTTTAAAAACATCTAAATTTTAGGGGAGGTTTGGGGGGGTGGGGGTCAAAGTTACTAAAAATCCCCATAAGAAATACATAGTGTAATATATTTATTGATATAATATAATTTTTGTTAATATACATTTAACTTTGATTTGTCTATCCGTGCAAAGCCGTGTCGGGCCAGCTAGTTTTTATATATGTTTTCGCACATTAACGGCCGCATTTTACGTCCGATTTGGTCCAACACGTTGGTTTTCCAACTAGCACGGACAAGTTCGTTAGTCAAAAAATCGAAGAATCTTGTTTTGGGGATTTTATGTACTAGAATGAATCTTTGCCGCTTTTATGTAAACAAATAAATATAGGGGATTATTCTGCACATTTTGTTTTTCACACGACCTTATATAGCTCGTCTGGCCCCTCCAAAATCGATCAAAACGTAAAATACCTTAAAAGTACTTCGAGTCCGAGGTCGAAGCGAGCGAAGCAAAGCGGCCCATATTTCTATGATCTGCTGCAATGTTTAGGTACAAACTAGCGAAGCTTAGTGTATAATCTAAGCCCCAAGGAGGACGTGCAAATTTACAAAGCATCGCGTTAGGCAGGGCTGGAGGCTGAAGGGCAAACAAATTATCTGTCTATATAAAAGCGAAATGGCACTGATTCATTCATTCATCAGCAGAGCTAAAAATCTACTGAACCAAATGAGCTCAAATTTGGCATGCATGTTCAGTTGGACCTTTAGACGCGCACTAAGAACGGATTTTGAAAACATCCCAAAGATACGCCCAATATTCGCGTTTTTCTAGCGATTTTTTGCGTTTTCTCAGCTTTTTCGAGAATTAATTGGCAGAAAATGTTGAAATTTGGTACTTAGGTTCGTTTAAGGCCTATGTTAAAAAATATTTGAGATTCTTCCAAAATTACGCCAGAAATAGGCGTTTTTGCATTTTTCCTTGCGTTTTTGATCATCCTCAAATTACGCCTGATATTGACGTTTTTCCAGTTATTCTTTGCGTTTTTGAGGCGTTTTTTCATGTGTTAGCAGAACGACTGAATAGTATACAATAATCTGTTTTAATTTTTGGGTTGGTTAGCAGTGAGTGGAACCCTCTAATCTATTTATATAAAAGCGAAATACCACTCACTCACTCATCACGATTTCTCAAAAACTACCGAACGGATTGAAATGAATTTTGGTATGTAGCTTCCTCTAGGGCCATAGGTGCTCGCTAAGAAAGTTTAAAAAAAAATTCGAAATTTTAGGGGGGGTTTGGTTGATCAATTTTATTAAAAAAAGATTTCTTCAAAACTACCGAATTGATTGGAATGAAATTTAGTATGTAGCTTCCTCTAGGGC
>JAGFPH010003675.1:51683-74418 GCA_018207615.1 Philaenus spumarius
AAAGGATTGGAATGAAATATGATATGTAGCTTCCTCTAGGGCCATAGGTGCTCAATAAGAAAGGGTATGAAAAATTTCGAAATTTTAGGAGGGGTTTGGGGGATCAAAGTTACTAAAATCATAATTTCAGATCTTTTATTATTATGACAATAGTGCTTTTATTATTTAAGATCTATATATATATATAAAAGCCAAATACCACTCACTGACTGAACACTTAAAAAGAATACAATTACGTTAAAAAGACTGAAAATACTAACCACCACGGGCAACGCCGTACGGGTCAGCTAGTATTAATATATTTCATGCCCGGAGGCAGCTGTTCAGTTCCTTCGTGAGTAGACCAATTTCCCGAGTTTGGTCAACCAATAGTTGGTTGAAACCCTAACAAAGGCTGTAGCCGGGAGTTGGGGGGGAGTGGGTCAAACACCCCCGAAATCCCTTACGTGGATTTTAGAGCTTGCCTAGGGGGTTTTCGTGCGAAGCACGCAATGCATTGTGTATTTGAAAATGTAGATTTAGTTAGAAAGACGCACATACGGTTTGTTGAAACTTTGATTAGTAACTCGAGTTTTCTAGTTCGCAGTAGCAAGTCGAGCACACGTAGTAATATTCCCGGCACAAAGCCAGACCTATAACAACTCCTGGGTTCCAACTAGCATTGTTTAAGTGCATATTAGACAGTGTACTCGTAGTTTGCATAATTTGCTTTTATAAAACAAGCGTTGTTAGTACACAAGGCCGTAATGACGGATGCTTTAACAAAGCCAGGCTGATTGCGCTGAAATTACAGGCCGGAGTTTAACGTGCAAGGGACCTTGTTCAACCCATGTATCAGGGAGGCCCATATATTACAGTTTTATTGTTAGGCTATTGTAAATGTAAAGGGTTTTTTAGAAATAGGATGCCGTACTTGCAAAGTGACGTGTGTGTATTCAAACAATGGAAACAATCTTATACTGTACTAGGGGATCTGCCCCTGGACGCTTCGCGTCCCAACCCCGCCTCGGCCTTCGGCCTCAGATGGCTGCTTCGCTTCGCTCGCAGTTGGAAAATTCGCTAAAGAATCTAGTTAATCTTTGGATCGTTTGTACATAGTTGAGCGAAAAAATCGTTTCCGCCCAAAAAGTATTCCAAAATGTTAAATTCTGGCAATTTTCCCAAGAGTTTCTCGTCGAGAGCTTTGATTCAAGTATAAGGTTGATGGGGTTCCGATTACGGGAAGTGCCTAATAATTAATGTCAGTGAACCAGTGAAATTGTCTAGCTTTAAGGACGTTAGGCGGAGCCTCCCTTCTCGGATGAATAGTGGCTAAATGGGTGATTGGATCTTGAATCTGACAGAAAATCTCTGCTTTGAAATTTAATTTTCTACAACTTTTGTATTTAACATTTTTTGCTATCTCTTACCATTTTCTTGCTAAATGCGTTCAAAGTGGGAAAATGAAGAAATTTAAAAAATTGAAAAAATCGTTCCGCCCAAAAGGTGCTTTCAAAATTAAAAAATGTTAAATTCTGGCAATTTTCTCAAAAGTTTCTCGTCGAGAGCTTTAATTCAAGTATAAGGTCGAGGGGGGTACGATTACGGGAAGTGCCTAATAATTAATGTCAGTGAATCAGTGAAATCGTCTAGCTTTAAGGACTTTGGGCGGAGCCTCCCTTCTCGGATGAATAGTGGCTAAATGGATGATTGGATCTTAAATCTGATGAAAAATCGTTAGTCTGAAATTAAATTTTCTACAACTTTTGTATTTAACATTTTTTGCTATCTCTTACCGTTTTCTTACAAAACGGGCTCAAAGTAAAAAAATGAAATTTTTTAAAAATTTTAAAAATCTTTCCCGCCCAAAAGGTGCTTCCAAAGTTAATAAATGTTAACTTCTGGCAATTTTCCCAAAAGTTTCTCGTCGAAAGCTTTAATTCAAGTATAAGGTCGAGGGGGGTCCGATTACGGGAAGTGCCTAATAATTAATATCAATGAATCAGTGTTACCGTCTAGCTTTATATAAGTAGATATGGGTTTAAAACGCTTTTGCTGGACGATCCATCATTTTGTGTTTTTATAAAACCACCATCATAGCTTTGGAATTAAATACGATATTGCTCAAAAAAAATTTGTATGTAAAGTTTTGGAAATATAAGAAAAATAGAGAATTTAATTTGTATACTTTTCGAACGTGTTGAAGAAATTCGCAAGAGAAAACTTATTTTTAAGGCAAATACAACATTTTTACTACGGTGACATATCGTGATGCCAATGCAAACCAGAAAATCTCTAATTTTGTTCGTAATGTTTACATTTTTTTTTTGTAAGAATTTTTACGGAAACGTTGATTCATTTGGACAAAGGCACTTGGATCAAAGTTGGGTGGTGGGGGTAGCTGTGCCCTGTGCATAATTTAAGACAGAGATAGAAATAGACACGCAATACCCCTAACATTGGTCGACGAATCTCTAATTTTGTCCACGATGTTTACATTTTTTCAATTTTCCAACAGGAATTTTAAATATTTTCGGAATAAAAAGTAGCCTAAAATATTATCTGAAAAGTACTCTACATGTTAGTGAAAGTTTCGTCGAAATTGGTTCAGTCATTCCGGAGATTAGCCCGGCCAAACAGACAGACAGTGTGTGTAGGTTTTGGTAATGTGTGACTTACCATATGAGCTTAGAAAAAAGCTTATATTTTGAAATCACAGACATTTTAATTTCATTTATATGTACAGATATCTCGATTATTTTATTTGGTTGATTTGATTTTTGAAATACAGGTCCGTAGTTTTAAAATAATGTTTAGGTATTAAACATTGAAAATAAAATATGGTCTGTCATTCATGATTGTTATTGTGGAATGATTCTGCCAAAACCTGTGTTATTTGCTTGGTTGATTGGCTAAACATTCAAACAATTTTCCATTCCTAAATAGAGACAAAAATGACAAATCTGTATCATATTTTTTTTATTTATTGTGCTTGCAAAGTTGAAAGTATCTATACTAATATTATAAACAGGTAAAATTTGTGTTTTTGTTTGTTTGTATGTAGGGGGGTAATCTCTGGAACTACTGAACCGATTGAAAAAATATTTTACTAATAAAAAGCTTCACTATCCCTAAGTAATATAGGCTACAATTCATTTTGATAAAAACTTTTTTTATTTCAATATTTGTAAGTTTAGTCGGGAAAAATAATTCTTAGGTTAGGCCTAGACTGATAAACCAACACATGTATTTACATTTATTACCATAGCAACTGATTGAATAGAATAACGGATAAAACAGCTGTTTGCTCCAATATTTCCATTCACAGCTGATTTCAAACTTTGAAGCAATTATTTGTATTTCTAACGTTTAGGTTAGGTTTTTATTAAAGTGTAGACCTCAGCCTTTCTGGTTCTTTTAACCTTTATTATAACTGCTGTTATAAAATATACAAAATAATTTGATTTGAACATTTAATTAACATTATTTACCGTCTTAGCTTTTGGGTTATTATTAATCCTACACCTTTATTATAAAGAAAACATAACACGATTATGTGTGTAGAAGGTTCCAACGGGGTTGGCGTGCGGAGCACGCAAGGGTTTCCCCTAGTATTATATAAAATCAGATAATACGGAATGTTTACATCAGAAAATAAATGTTTGATACGAAACAACCCTTCACAAACTGCAAACTCTGTTGGGTTTATTTTTCCCATTAGCACTAAATATAACCTAATACGCCCGTTGACACTAAAAACAGTGATATTTCACCCCGTAAAGTTGGCAAACGTAGCGTTTGGCTTTCTGATAAGCGAAGGTTTTTCTTTGCTCGGAGAGATTCTCATAAAATACATTTCAAGTAATTTATATTGTGTTTTAAAAACTAAATTTATTTGTATACGTACTATCTTAAGTGAATGATGACGGAGATGAATACAGCAGTGAATGCAGTGTTGAATTAAAGCAGTCTTCCAACAATGCAAAATAACAGCTGTTTGATGAATACATTACTTTACAGCTGTTACGCAATGCATTACGTTGATTTCCCTTAAAAATAATTGATATTGTTTTCACATATGACAGCCCGTAGCTTCGTAACGGCTGAGTTTAGAGAAAAATACCAAAGAACAAAAATGTCATAAAATAATATGTTCTACCAAAAAATAGTACTATAAAAAACGGTACCTACCAGATAACTACCACATACTTTCTCCCAGTTGAAACTTTATACCTTCCCAAGTGTAGCATAGGAGGTGGTTATTGAGAATTGCAAAAGTAGGACATACCATAGAAAATATTAGATGCATGTAACACACATCCATATTATATTATTATTAAAACTATTCGATCGATTATGAACAAATTTGTACCAAACATGTCAATTAGGCCTGTATAGATGTACGAAAAACGTTTTTGAACAATTTTAAAAAACAACCCCCTTTTTAGCTAAAACTCAGAAAAATTAGTTTTATTATTACTTAAACGAGAATTTTTAGAAAGATGCGGTTTTTTGCATATGGTAGGGTACATTAAGGGCTACAAATAAGCCAAATTTTATCAAAACCGTTAGAGCCGTTTTTGAGAAATTTTGATTTTTCTCGTTTTTTGGCCATTTTTGCGGAGTAAAACCCCTTAAAAATAAAAAATTTGAAAAAACGAAAAAAACTCCTGGAGATATTCCAGAACTACACCTACATACCAAATTTCATCAAAAATCGGACTGTTTGTATGGTCTCCAGCTCTGTACACATCCTAACAGACACACTGACAGACATCACCAAAAAAACACTTTTTTGGGTTCAGGGAGCACCAACACAGATAATTCCACTAAACAATTTTTGGGGGTTCAGGGAGCATCAGCACAGATAATTCCACTAAAATTTCAAATTCGAAAATTTGAACGAAAACAATACTTCCTCCATATACTACGTATATGGGGGAGAAAGTAAAAAATACTATTTAAAAACAACAGACTTTATCTAGGCTTACCTATGCTGACGGGGATTTTTAACTCGGTAAATGTGTACAATTATAAGGATTATAAAACTGTAGGCTATTTGTTAAAATTTTGTATTCATATTTATTATTATTATATGTTTAAATAAAGATAAAAATATTATCTTTTAATTGCTTTCTAACTTCATATTGATAGATCAAATCATTTAGAAGTTATTAATATTAAAATGAAGAAATTAATAATGGAATATGTTTACATGTTATTCGAAGATGTGTGAATGTTTCCGAATATAAACGAATGGGTATCTCTTTTTTAAACTTGTATTGATAATAGAAGGTTTTTATTTACATTAATTTTATAACCTCAAAGCAAATCTTATAACGTAAGCCTATTATAGCCTACAATAGTTCCTCATACTTTAAGATAATTAACTTATATTGATTGAAGATGTAAACATAACCTCAAAGTATACTCTACGCTAGGTTTCGTTTAAGTATTACAGATGATGGGTGAAATCAGCTGTTATATTATATTGTTACTCACGTACGTACGTAAGGTATGCACGTACGGACGTACACTCGCTTTTATAGGAGTTGATGATAAGGCATTGCATATTCCCTCTAGCGTAAAGACATTGTGAAATCATACAATGGCCAATGTAAAAGTGAAAACTGGTAGAAGAAAGTCAAAGTTATTTGATTTGAAGTGAAAATTATTTTTCACCACACTACGATGTTTTCAGCTATTTTCGGAACGTCATTTGGAGGCCGAAAGTAGCTGTTTTCTGCCCTAGGGCCGTAAAGTCAGCTGTTCGTTTATTCAATTAAAATATGAACGTATATCTCAACACAATTTCGTTATGAAATAGGCCCATATGGCAAATGATTCAATAGGTATTGCCGACAGACTAGTGGCACACACATAATTAATTGTTATTTGTTCTCGACTCCGTCTCGAACTTGAAACACGATCTCAAGCCTGCAAAACCTCATTTTCGGCCCTAGGTGCGAAATATACTATTACTTCTGACACGATTCACTCTTAACGTGGAAATAAAGAAGCGTAATATATCTCCAAGGATTTACCGATATATTTCATCCCTTAACTGGAGAGGGTGGGGTATAACCACCTCCACGGTTTGGCTTAGAGCTTGTGTGGCAATGTGTGTAAGAAAATGGAGTCAATATTATTGATGGATTTCAATTAAAGCTAATATCGGGCAGTTTTAGTTTATTCAACTGGTAAGAGGGGCCGTCCATAGTATTTACTCTGCCCTATCTATCTATACCGGGTGTCCAAAAGACCCCCCCCCCCTCTTAACTTTGGAACGAGTAGAAATAAATAAATAAATGATCTTCGGGATATCTTTATATGACAAAGGGAGATACATTTCGGTGTAACCGGCCATTTCACCCCTTACCTAAAAATGGGCGGTTGAGAGGGTAATTCAAAAATCTTAAATACAAACCCCTATTAAGTGATGCGTCATTTTAAAGGGCTTGATAAATGAAGAGGAATGGCACAAATTAGAGGTAAAAAAATAAAAACTGATATCACAAATCAACAAAACACTGACACGACTAATTTACTAAATCTCACGATCTTTTCAGGTTACGAAACGCAGAACGATTATGGTAAGAGTGATACAATGACAGAGTTAGGGGACATCTAGGTATAAACGGGTTTGGATGCCCTCAGGCGGTGGGTGGGGGTAGGTAGTTGGCCGTATGAAGTAGTGCCATCTCGTCCAAGTGCTATCTCGTCCAACATCCAATTTCCTAGAAAAGAGTGCCATCTCGTCCAGCTCAGTTTTACAGTTAAATAAACACACTAATTAGAGCCATCTCGTCCACGTGAAAACTTGACAATGGTTGAGGAACGCAACGCAGGTAGCCTGTGGTTGTGCGCCCTCGCCTAGCACCCTCACCCCTCTCCCACCCCTTTGTTTACATGTGGACACTACCAATTTAAACCTCATTTGTATGCTTGATCGGGAGGTGTAAACATCTGTAGGACATGGAGCTTTTGACCACCATAATAGGCCAACCTAGTCTTTTATATAACGGTTTCTGGTATACGAAGAAAAATGAAAAGAAGTGCGGAGAAATTGTGTGGCGGTGTGTAAATCGTACGAGTGTAAATCACATTATATGATTAAAATAAAAAAATAAAACCCTACAAGGTTCGAACCTATAGTATGTAGTCACAGTATGTTTACTTTTTACTTAACATGGCCGATAACAATATGTTTGTACTTTAAAAACGTATGTACAATTTTGTAGTTGAGTTGGCTAAACTGTTCGTTTCTAGACAAAAAAGAACAAGACAAATCCGGCAACGCTGGGAGAACGCTGAGAAAAACATGTCGGATCTTTACAACGTAAATTCCCATAAGGAACATTTTATTTGAAAGTTTTTAATATTGTACGTGTTCAAGATGGTTAAATATAGCTTTCCCGGAATCAGTGAAGAGTATAAATACTATATTTATAGAGAAAAAAGTTAAGGTTGGTGTATTTATAGTAGTTTTGATTGACACGCTAAAGTAAACAAATATCTTGCTGTTTTACGATAGAAAAGAATTGCTGACCCTTAATAAAAAGAATTAAACGTTCCAAAAGTTTTTGTAGACCTGTCAAGTAAACAATAGCATAGGTTTTCGGACGAGATGGCACTAGTTGCCAGGTAGAGAATTAACTACCCATACGTTCGTGGAATCTGGACGAGATGGCACTTGGACGAGATGGCACGACACCGGTCCTATATATAGTCTGGTTTAATGAGCTTGGGCGAAGGGTGGGCGTTTTAAGGGTAGCTTGGTCGCTTTTTCAGGTATTCTCTCGATTACTTGAGTCTAAGGGGGTGAAATTGGATTACTACCCTTGAAAATAAATAATAATTCGTAGACTCGGAATGATCCTAGATAGGCCTACCTGAAACTTGGTATATATAATTTATATGTAGAAATGAAAAATAAACGTCACCGTTTCGTGTACTTCCCACATTTTATTCTTTATTTCTATTATAAGTAGGAAAAACAACTTAATTGTTTACTTATTGATGAAATATGGATCTATATTTGGCATTAAATATCACACAATTCCCTTAAAAAAAAGTAAATGTGTGCGGTCGTGGGACCCCCGTCAGGAACGAAGTTCGTCACTCATTTACTTCAATTTTTACTTTCTCCCCCTATACCATAGTATATGGAGAAAGTATTGTATTCGTCAAAATTTTCGAGTTTGAGTTTTTGGTGGAAATATCCGTTTTGGGTCCCCCTGAACCTAAAAAAGTGGTTTTCGGAGTGATGTCTGTGTGTGTGTCTGTGTGGATGTTATCAGACCTAGAGCCTAAACCAGTCGTCCGATTTTGATGAAATTTGGTATGGAGGTACTAATCCACGGTATCTCCAGGCGTTTTTTTCATTTTTGTGAATTTTTTATTTTTAAGGGTAATTTTCCCATAAAAACCCTTAAAATAACGGAAAAATCAACTTTTCTCAAAAACGGCTCTAACGATTTTGATTAAATTTTTATAGTTTATTAGGGACCTAAAGTACTATAAACTGTAAAATTTTAATCAAAATCGTTCTAGCCGTTTTTGAGAAAAGTTGGTTTTTCCGTTATTTTATGGATTTTTATGGGAAAACAACTTTAATACAAAATCACCTCTCCTACCCCACCCTACAAGTCACCGTGAATCTGTTTACTAATTTAAATATGTTTGTGAGAAAGTATGTGCCAGTTCCTGGTACCGTTTATTTTACCAGCCTTAACATCAACATACACACATAATTTTAATCTCTCTATTGCCGTTTATTATTAGATTGCATTTTATACAGACATTTACTGTTTCCATACGTTTAATGTTATTATAATAAAGGTGTAGAATTAATCATAACATCAAAGCTAAGATTGTAAACATTCAATAAACATAAAATGTTGGTTCATCAGTCTGGGCCTAACCTAAAATTATTGTGTGCATGTTTAATTTATTTTACCTGTCTTAACGGCAACATACATACTATAATTTTAGGTGAGGCCTCGACTTAAAATTACTTTCTAGGCCTAACGTAAAATTATTGTATTTTTTCTGTTGCCGTTAGGACAGGTAAAATAAATTAAATATACACACAAATAGTTTTAGGTTAGGCCTAGACTGATGAACGCACATTTTATGTTTATTGAATGCATTTCGGCGCTTGACGATAATATCTGAACTACGCCGGACGGAACCGATCGTCTCTTAATTTAAGTTGATGAACCAAAACACATGTTTCTTGAATGTATTTATATTCATTGCCGTAGCAACCGATTTGGTAACGCTTTTTCGTTACTCGTATCTTATATGAGTCATTGCCGTAGCAACCAATTAATAACACTTGATTTCGTTACGCATTACGTTTTCTATTTGTTAAGTCCTACAGCAACCCGCGTTAAGGAATTTCGTTCCAATAACTACAATCCAGTCTTTCATAAACAAAAGTAACGTTTGTATTTGTAGGTACGGGTATCTGTGTTTAAGCTAGATTGTTACCCTTGCAATGTATCACCCCCCCCCCCCACCTCACCTGGGGCAGTGGAGTCGACCTACTTCCCGTTAACGCCCTGAAAGCAAAGTGAAACGAGAGTTTGCTAATGAAGCGACATCGATATCTGTGTAGAAAATATTCCACAATGCCCACAATACTGTAATTGTATTAGTTTCAACGTATGTGCGTTTGTAACATATTATACAACAGCTGATTTCATCCATATCATCTGTAATACTTAAATAAAACCCAGCGTAGATTATACTTTGCGGTTATGTTAACAACTTTAGTCATTATAATTTCTTGTGAAGTTGATTTTTTTTAAAATATGAGTTATAGAACTAATTTAAGATATTATAATCTCTACTAGTGGCTTGTAGGGGCAATATCCCCTATATATATATATAGGCTTTATTTCTAGGAGCAATACCTCTTCGTGATGGCCTACTTTTGCAAGGTGGTCTTCCAGCGTTATTCATTAAAGTAAAAAATAGCAAATACAGTAGAAATAATTTTATAATGTGTTTAATCTTATAGCCTAAGCTTTGATTTTAATTCTCACTTTGAAACAAAAACACAACTACAATAACAAAACACATCACAAAACTGCACATTCAGGTGTTGTTATGAATTTTCCAATTTATACACAATCACCTGCTTTTAACGCTAAAATCACTTGATTTACACCTATATATTCCCATGCTATTTAAATGGGAATTGTTGTATACAATCACCTGTTTTTAACACTAAAATCACCTGATTTACAATTACATAGTCCCATGATATTTTAAATGGTAATTATTTTATTCCGTAAAAAATTTTCGTGACACAATTAACAAAAATTAATATTTTTCCCCAAAACTAACTTCATGCCCAGACCTATAAAATGGGACCTCTCCCAGATTTCTACGACCTACCGTTCGCTCACAATTTCATTTGCAAATTTGGGCTTACGGAATTAGATATATAGATAGACTAGCTGAATACCAGTGCTTCGCTACAGGGAATTTGTTTGTTGCATCACCATGATTTATAATTAATTGTCATAGTTTTCTCTCATTTTCTTTCATCTATTATTTCACGAAAGTGAATTATACCATTTATATTCAATTACTGTGGTACTTATTGTTCACTGGCTGTCCGTCAATTGTCTTCGTCATGGTTTGTGTGCTAAATATATTAAAAATTCAGAGTGAAGAACGTCTTTTTTTCAACCGCTAAATCTACAGATTGGTATATCACACAGTCTTAGCTTGATGTTTGCAGACCACCCAGATACGTCTTTAAGGCTCGGCTCTCTACATTCAAAACGGCGAAGTTGGGTACCAATTTCAATGTTAAATAACCAAAACATACGTTCACTATTAAGCATATTTTTGTGTTATTTTTGGCAAAAAACGAAAGCTGTATTTTTTTTTCTTAAAGTAAAATAGATTGTGGGTGTTGATTGCTAAGGTTTTTTGCAATATCTCTTTTAGCAACTGAGTAAAAAATTAATAAAGTTTACTATTTTTTACTATTTATATCATACGTTTATGAAAACAACAACACGGGTTTTGAAAATGTATTCGGCAATCAACATCCGCATATGATAGTACTTTAAAATGAAACCAAAATTTTAAATTTATTTCACGAATTAACGGGAAAAAATGACTTATTCTGTAGCATTGCTCTTATGGGAATCAGATTCAATATGGCGGCAGGGTAAGCGCCCCCTTAATATGCGAATGCACAGATCGGGATAGTTTTGATCGGCTTACGTCTTAAATATTTTCTTAAAATTAATAAGTGCCAAATTTCAGCTCTCTAGATTTAAGGAAATAATACCAATTAGTATTGATTGATTTTAGGGTTTGTTATTACGTTTTCAACCCTTAGCAGCATGTAACGAAATGTATAACTGGTTTACTTTTTATGTGTATCTTGTAAGAAATAAATGTACAAAATTTCAGCTCTTTAGTTTTAAGGAATGTATGATTATTAATAATTATTGTTTTTAGGGGTTATTTTCACTCCTATCAGCACGTAACAAAATGTAAAACTCATTTATTTTTCATATGTGTTTTGTAAGAAATATATGTACAAAATTTCAGCTTTAAGGAAAGTAAGCAAACAACATATTTTGTTTTCTGGGATTTTTCAACCCTTAAAGGCCAAATATTTTAAAATCCTATCTGAGTGCGCCTATAGCGCTTTGTACTATAGCGCTTATGAGGAATATGTGAACCAAATATTTCACGTTTCTTAGCGGTATTACATTAATATTTAAAGTTATAGGGGTTGTTACTAAATGGTCACCCCTTAGCAGAACGTGATAAAATGTAAACTGGTTTATTTTTTATATGTATCTTGTGAGAAATAAATGTACTACAAAATTTCAGCTTTCTTGCTTTAAGGAAAGTATAACAAACAATGTTTATTGTTTTAGGGGTTGTTTCAACCCTTTAAGGCCAAATATTTTAAAATCCTTTCTTAGTTCGCCTCTAGCCCCTATTGAGCAATATGTGTAACAAATTTCACGTTCCTACGGGGTATTCAATTAATATTTACAATTTTAGGGGTTGTTACTACATTATCACCCCTTATCAGAAAGTTACAAAATGTAAAACTGGTTTACTTTTAATATCTATCGTGTAAGAAATAAACGTACACAATTTTTGTTTTCTAGCTTTAAGGAAATTATAAACTTCAATAGTTATTTTTTATTGGTTGTTTCAACCCTTTAAGGCCAAATATTTTTAAATCCTTAGGCCTACTTAGTTTGCCTTTAGCTCCTATGAAAAATATGGGTACCTACCAAATTTAACGTTCCTAGAAGATAGGGTTTTTAAGATATATAACAAACAATATTTATTGTTTTGGGGGTTGTTTCAACCCTTACATACCTGATATTATAAAATACTTTCTTAGTACGCCTCTTGCCCCTAAAATACGTGTACCAAATTTCACGTATCTAGGAGGTAATGTTTTTGAGATATATAACAAACAATATTTATTGTTTTAGTGGTTGTTTCAACCCTTAAAGGTCAAATATTTTAAAATGCTTCCTTAGTGCGCCTCTAGTGCCTATGAGCAATATGTGTACCAAATTTCAAGTTCCTAGGTGGTATGGTTTTTTAGATATTTAACACACAATATTTATTGTTGTAGGGGTTATTTCAACCCTTACAGACCAAATATTTTAAGATACTTTCTTAGTACGCCTCTTGCCCCTGTTGCAAATTCATGTACGAAATTTCACATTCCTAGGATGTAAGGTTTTTGAGATATATAACAAACTATATTTATTGTTGTAGGGGTTGTTTCAACCCTTACAGCCAATATATTTTAAAATCCGTTCTTAGTGTTCCTCTAGTGTCTATGAGCAATATGTGTACCAAATTTCAAGTTCCTAGGTGGTATGGTTTTTGAGAAACTGTGATCAGTCAAAACTACCCCCAAAGCTACCCCTAAAAATATAAATATAAAAGTGAAATTTCTTTAGTTTTCCTATTTAAATCACAAAGTATATACATGCCAAATTTCATCTCTCTAGTTTCATGGGAAGTCTGAGAATTAGTGATGATGAGTGAGTGAGGGCTTTGCCTTTTATATATATAGATAAAAGGCAAAGCCCTCACTCTCTGATCATCACTAATTCTCTCACTTCCCATGAAACTAGCTGATGAAATTTGGTATGTGTATACTTTGTGATGTAAATAGGAAAACTAAAGAAATTTCATTTTGATATTCAAATTTTTAGGGGTAGTTTCGGGCTGTCATTCCCAAAAACGGGTTTGAAATAGCTTTATATTTTTGCGATAGCGGGAAAACGAAAGATCGGATCTTAAGTATGATGAAAAATCGTTCAATTATCTACAACTTTTATACTTAACATTTTTTTTCTATGTCAAACGTTGTCGAGCAAAATTAGTTTATAGTTGAAAAAAAGTACTAATTTAAGAGTTGCCATTCTCAAAAATGGTTTTGTATTGGGTTTTTTGTATACAAGGCATTATATATAAAACATAACATATGTTTTTAGAAAGTTCCATCGGGGGTTGGCGTGCGAAGAACGCAGGGGCTCCCCATAGTACGTTATAAGATTTACTTTGAGGTTATAAACTGTATATAAATACAACCTTTTATCATAAATATATTCGTTTATACAAATTAAAAGAAGTGATACCCATTCGTTTAGCTTCGGAAACATTCGTACATCTTCGTATAACATATTCGACTATCAGTCATTTAAACTATCAATATGAAATAAAAAGATAATATTTTTTGAATATACAGGGTGTCCAAAACGTTCCCCCCTTAACTTTGGAACAAGTAGAAATAAATAAACGAGCTTCGGAGTACCTCTATATGACACAGGGAGATGAATTTTGGTGTAACCGACCCCTTACCCCTAAAATGGAGGTTCGGGTTGAGATGGTAATTCAAAAATCTTAATGTACAGACCCCCATCAAGTGATATCTCATTTTAAAGGGCTTGATTGATAAATGAAGAAGAATGGCACAAATTAGAGGTCTCTATCTTAACCCTATCGAAATTTCTTAAATTAACAACTTTATTTTCAACTTTGACTGGCCACCATTTTCGATGTAGGGTTAAGATAGAGAATACTTGGCTAATATTCCCTTCTGCAAAATCATTAATACCGGCTCCTATCATGCCTTACTGCACAGAAAACTATTCGAATAGTTTTAAATGAATACGTATTCGAATACTAAAAAGTATTCGATAGTACCATCACTACTGTAATGGAAATTATTGTACTGGTACTCTGTTAAAAATTTCAGAAGAGATTATTTTTTTACAAGCAAGAATATTGTAACCGAGAATTTTCTTCAGTCCTTGAGCAGGTTTTATACATCGCATCAACAACAGAAGGGCGTATGAAAAATTACATTTGCATATGAAAAGACGGATGAAAAGATTATACTTTATTTAAATCCTGTCTCTATAGCCTACTCTGCGAGTGTAACATTCGTATAAAGTACTTTGGTACTTAAAGTGAAAAGTAGCTTACTACATCAAAGATCAAGGGTCTAAATTACCTAAAAGCTGATAGTTTTGCATTTTCTAGGTGTGAAATTATTACCTACTATACAGTCTATTAAATTTGTATTTAAATACTAGGGGAGTCCCCTGCGAGCTCCGCACGCCAACCCCGTTGGAACCTTCTATACACTTAATTATGTTATGTTTTCTTTATAATAAAGGTGTAGGATTGATAATAACCCCAAAGCTAAAATGGTAAATAATGTTAAATGTTCAAATCAAATTATTGCATATATTTAATAACAGCAGATATAATAAACGTTAAAAAATCAGCATGGCTCAGGTCTACACTTTAATAAAAACCTAACCTAAAAGTTAGAAATACAAATAATTGCTTCAAAGTGTGAAATCAGCTGTTAAATGGAAATATTAGAACAAACAGCTGCTTTATGATATTTTATTCAATTGGTTGCTGTGGTAATTCATCAGTCTAGGCCTAACCTATGAATTGTTTCCGACTAAATTTACAAATAAATATTGAAATAAAAAAAGTTTTATCAAAATTAATTATAGCCTATGTTACTCAGGGATAGTGCAGCTTTTTATTAGTAAAACTATTTTTTCAATCGGTTCAGTAGTTCCAGAGATTACCCCCTACATACAAGCAGACACATTTTACCTCTTTATAATATTAGTATATACTAGTGGACCCTGCAATGCTTCACTATTGCTTGATTTAATTTTGAGAGTAGTTATTAAATTTGTTCCCTTTGACTTAAGTAATGAAATTGCAAATAGTTTTTTATATACTTTAAAAATAACTAGGGGCTCTGCCCCTGGACGCTTCGCTCGCAGTTAGAAAACCATCTAATCTTTGGCTCGTTTGTACCTGGGTGACCGAGCATCGCTCAGTATTCTTAACATCTGGATTGTTTCTATAAAGTATCTATTCGAATACTTAGTGACTTTAAAGGTGGTATAAAAAGAAGTTGTTGGCCCTATCTATTAGCCTTTTATTGACTTGAAAGGTGGTATAAAAGGAAGTTTAGAGTTTAAATTGTATGCGCATTTTTCCGAGTTTATACGCATTTTTGCAGACATAAGACCCAGCGCATTCGATTCCTGACGCCAAAAGAGCCCTATAATCAAATTTTCATAAAAATCGTTGAAGCCGTTTTCGAGATCAGCGACAGATACAAAGATAGATACGAGAATTGCTCATTTAAAGTAATAGGACATTAAATGAAAATATAAATAGCTTGTAGGAAATTAATTTAATTTATATTTATTGTATAGGGGTAGCAACCCCTTTTCAACCCCTTAGACTGTAGTAATTATAACGTTTAAACACTCCTGGCAATGATATGGATAAACTGTGAAATGTTTAGTGAAATCGGTCGAATAGTTTTTGAGTCTATAGAGGACAAAGAAATAAAGAAGCAAAGAAACATTAATTTTTATATATATAGACTGTAGGTGAAACGGTTATCCACTACGTTTTTCAAACGAATTCGCTAATTAATGCACAGCTGTGTCTTAAATGCCGAGCCCATTTCGGGAAATTATTTTTTGTTCTAAAGGACATTATATTATTAAATATTATTATTAACAAATTTCCATGGGAAAAATCAGCTATTGCAGTAATTATTATTGTAAGACCTTAGGTCGGTCGGGAATGGTTATGGTCTAGCACATGTTTTGGGGTTAATTTAAATTTTATGTGTTCGCTCTTTAACGGCCCCATTTTACGTCCGATTTCGTCAAAATTTGGGACACTTGGTACAACGTTGGTTTTCTAAGTCGCTCGGATGAGTTCGTCAGCCAAAACAATCTAACTGCTAAAAGTACGTTTTTTGACCGTTAGTATTTTTTTTACATTTTTTATACTAGAATGAAACTCTTTTGGGTTCTATCTAAACTTAACACAGGATATTATTCTGCAGATTTTGTTTTTTTACACGACCTTATAGCCCATCTGGTTCTCCCAAAATCAACCAAAACTTAAGATACCCTAAAAGTACCCGGTTTAAATTTATATGGGGGATTTTTTATCGTAGGAGCAGAACAAATTCTATTAATATATTTCATACACGCAGGCAGTTATTCAGCGTATTCGTGATTAGACCGATTTCCTAAGTAGTTGGTTGAAATCCTATAACTTGTAGACTTAATTTTGGAAATTCGCTCAACTCACGTCAGCGGTTCAGCTGCGTGATGGAATTATTGTATTTAATTTGTAAATAAATATTGAGCTTGAATTGTGAGAAGATGGAATAGATCTTGAACACAAAATATCATAACTAATACGTTCATTAACTCAAACGCGTTTCAAAGACAAGGTCGCCATCTTCGCGAGTTAAATTATAACTCATATATAGTTGACTCAGTTATAGCATTGTATTTGGATAATCTAATAGAACTTCGATCCAATGCAATATTTCGTTCCACTGGTAATTCGACGATAGTGGCGCTATCTATTTGGTAAACGACGGAAGCTGTGTGAAACACCAATGCTACCAATGATTTCTCCCTAGCGCTACCTCGCGGCGCGATCATGCACTATTTTCCCGACAACCTAATTTTCGCCACACTGCTGCCGTATGGATTCAAGATCTATTTATTATTCGTGATCTATGGTTATAGTTTGACTATTGTAGCTCGTGCAGCACTGAAGATGGCGACTTTGTCGTTGAAACGCGTTTGAGTTGTGAGATTTTGCGTTCAAGGTCTATTCTATCAGGCATTTAATTTGCAGTTTGTTTTAACGCAGCACAGAATGTAGTCACAACACAACAATATTAGCAAATCCATTCTGTGGAAGTTTGTTGGAAATATTTTAGCTAACTTTTGTCATTGTTACGGGGATGTAATTTATCACTTGAGCCCACCTGGGGCATTTAACGAAGGTGGCCGACTTCCGGCGACGCCCTGAATGCAAAGAGAAGCTAGAGTTTGCTAATGAAGTAACACCGATAACATTCCATACAGCTGAACTGTGTGAATTTTATGTACTGGTAAAATTATTTTAAGTTTGTGAGTATTTAATGTACTAGTAAGTCCTCGTGCAAAATCGCAGACAGATTAATTAGATACACGTCAGAAATAGATCATTTAAACAAATACTATTTAAAAACAACACACTTTATCTAGGCCTACCTAACTATGCTGACGGGGATTTTTAACTCGGTAAATGTGTACAATTATAAGGATTATAAAACTGTAGGCCTGTTTGATAAAATTTTGAATTTATATATGTTATTATATATTAAAATAAAAGTACAAATAATATCTTTTAATTGCTTTTCACTCGTATTTTGATAGATCCAATGATCTAGAAATTATTAATATTATAGTGAACAAATTTCAAATCGAACATGTTTATATGTTACACGAAGATGTACGAATGTGTCCGAAGTTAATGAGTAGGTTCTCTTCTTTAAATTTGCATAAAAGAATATATTTAAAGGTTGTATTCATATACAGTTTATATAACTGTAAGTACGTAACCCACATAGTTCATATAACTTCTCATAACGTTATCTATACTAATATTTACTAATACAGTAGAGCGTCGATAATCCGAACGTCAATAATCCGAAACGTCAAAAATCCGAACGCTTTCTGAGGCAGCCCTACAAAAATTTAGTTATTCCAATTATTGCGTCGTTAAAAATTTCACAAAAATCTTCAACGCAGTTTGACATTATTATCTCTTTTTAAACATTTCTTAATATACCTGCTCTCACACGCCCTCACAGCAGACTGGCTGTCAGTATGTCACGCTAATAAGCTGCTTTAGCGCTAGCAGTAAACATACAGAAAGTTCATTCATTTCTTTTTGTGTAATCATTATAACAGTGTGTCGTACATAAAGTAATGTACTATACAGTAGTTTTTTTATTTTTCGTTTGTGTTAACTATAATGTACGAGTGAACTTTTAATTATGTACTGTAATTGAGAGTTACAAGTGTAATCATGTTGGCCCTACTGTGTACGTGCAGGTTCTTCTAAATCATAATATATGTAAGTAGTCTTACATACTGTATTGTAATTACATTACTGCTTGTACTGTTTAAACACTTTAATCGATTAAAGGGCATATATTTTAGCCTAAATAGCATTTTCTTGGTTGTTTTCAAAAATCCGAACAAATTGATAATCCGAACCCCCCTCGGTCCTAATTAGTTCGGATTTTTGACGCTCTACTGTATTATAAAGAGGTAAAGTTTGTTTGTTTGTATGTAGGGGATAATCTCGGGAAATACTGAACCGATTAAAATAGTTTTACTAATAAAAAGCTACACTACTCTTCAGTAACGTAGGCTATAATTCATTTCGATAAAAACATTTTTTTTATTTGCATATTTATAAATTTAGTAGGAAAAAATTCTTAGGTTAGGCCTAGATTGATAAACCAACAGATGTATTTACATTTATTACCATAGCAACCAATTGAATAAAATATCTATTTGCTGAAGTATTTCCAATAAAAGCTAATTTAAAACTTTAAAGCAATTATTTTTGTATTTCTAGCTTTTAGGTTAGGGTTTTAAAGTGTAGACCTGAGTCTTGCTGGTCCTTTAACCATTATTATAACTGCTGTTATAAAACACAAGAAATAATTTGATTTGAACATTTAACATTATTTACCATCTAAGCTTTGGGGTTATTATTAAACCTACACCTTTATTATAAAGAAAACATAACATGATTATGTGTATAGGAGGTTCCAACGGGGTTGGCGTGCGGAGCACGCAGGGTTTTCCCCTAGTACGTTATAAAGTTATGACTTCTGTGTGGTCTTAATCACATAATTTTTGTTTGATAACGAGATTTGGTACTCACGAACGAAACATTGTGTATTATATTTTCTACACACAAATGACGACAAAAACCAGAATAAGCTATTATATTAATATTTACAGTACATAAATAGAAACTATATTTGCCAAACAAAAGCTTATTTGAAAGCTACTTTAGTTGTTAATACGTGTAAGGAGGCTTCAACCCACCCTCTACAGCCAAGGGAAGGAGTATATCTGTAAGTCCCAGAGGATATATTACCCTACTTTATTCCTAGGTTACGGGTGAATCTCATCAGAGGTGGAATGCTCTTTTATCCAACTCAATCAAGGTTTCATTCTAGGACTGGCTCGCTGGTTACGTTTTTAAAACAATTTTTCTCATTTTACTTTCTCACTATACTATAGTATAGAGAAAGTACAGTGATCGCAAAAAAATCGGTGTTGAGATTTTCGTGGAAATATCCGTTTCGGGACCCCCTGCGTCAAAAAAAGTGTTTTTTCACATAATGTCTGTCTGTGTGTCTCTAACGATTTTGATAAAATTTGGCTTATTTGTAGCCCTTAATGTACCCTACCATATGCAAAAAACAGCATCTTTCTAAAAATTCTCGTTTAGCTAATAATAATAACTAATTTTTGGGGGTATTTTGGCCAAAAAGTGGGTTGTTTTTCAAAAATTTTGAAAAACTTTTCTCGTGCATCTATACAGGCCTAATTGACACGTTTGGTGCAAATTTGTTCGAAATCGATCGAATAGTTTTCTTAATAAATTAAATATGTTTGTGAGAAAGTATGTGCCAGTTTCTGGTACCGTTTGTTTCAGAATCATACGAATAGTTTTGATAATTGCTTCGCTTGTTTTACATAAAAGCAATGGGTTTCAAATGTTTATTAGAACTAATGCGTTTTATTATCAATGGGTTGTTCCGTAACTACAGCGTATTCCCATACGAAAACATGTAAAATAAACATATTGTATTGATTAATTTTAATTTCACTATCCAAGTCGATACTGTACGAAATAATTCGACCACGCAGCTGAACCACTGACGTGAGTTGAGCGAATGTACAAATTAAGTTTATATGTTTTAGAATTCTAACCATTTGGGTCTACTCGCTAAGGCGCTGAATGTCTGCATGTCCGAAATATATTAGTAGCATTTCTTTGCAACTCACGCGTTGTTTCGTTCCGCTCGCAGCCCCCCATACATTACGGCCTCGGATTGTGGACTGCTGGCTTCACTTCTCAGGGGACAAGTTGGCATCCCGGCCATTGGCCTCTTAAGGTGCGTATACACTCTCGCGCCGTGCAACATGCGCGGTGTGCGCGCCGCGCGTTCGCGGCTCGTTGAAAGTTTTGATTTCAACGAACCTCCAGCGATCCAAAGAAAACCCGCGATCATTCTGACTTTGAGAACCTGCTGCAGAAGGTTGGGTTTCACATTTCTAAACAGGACACTTATTTCCGCACTGCAATTTTACTCAAGACATTTGTGTAAATAAATTATACGTACCTTTTTCTATTCGCTATATTGCTGGTACTAATCATAGGCCTCAAAGTTGGGTTTTAAATTAAACAAATGTGAAATAGGCCTGAAGTTAAAATAGCCTTGGTTGTTATAAATAACTAGCTGACCCGGCAAACGTTGTTTTGCCATATAAATAATTTTCAAGTAATTTCTAGTGTAGACAAAAAATAGCTTAATTATTGGAAGTGTGTAAGAATGTGGTATATGCGTGAAATAGGCATGGAGCACTGTGAACGATGAGGGAATATATAAATAACAAAAGGCAAAAATTATTTTAAAGTTATTATAATTTATTCTAGGGGTTGGTGATATTGTAAGAAATGAATGTACCACTTCTGGCCCGACCTGGCTTTGCACGGACAGACAAATCAACCTGATACTAATAATTAGCCCAAGTGTTTTAGTTCATTGTAAAAAAAAATTCAATGTAGGCCTAACCTAAAATTATATTCAGTTTTTGATCCAAATCAGTTGTTGATCAAAATCAGCTGTTTTAAGCTTTTCATACGAACAGCTGTTTTTTGTGCCCATGATAAAATCAAAAGAAATCTTTCTTCTTCTTCCTTAAGATTGAACTTCCATAAGATTAACATTGAAACTTCGAGGGCCACTGGGGCGTAGCCCTTATCACTAAGGGGTATGAAAAATAGATGTTAGCCGATTCTCATACCTACTCAATATACTCACAAAATTTCATGAGAATCGGTCAAGCCGCTTCGGAGGAGTACGGGAACGAACATTGTGACATTTGACACGAGAATTTTATATTATAAATAATGTAAATAAAGAATACCTTGAAATAATAAAGAAGTACCGGTAATTGATGATACATATTTTTATTAAACTAAAGAACTCTAAAATTCACAATCTGCTGGCCATTTATTTATTGAAATTGAATTTATTTTATGAATTCAGACTCACAAAGCAATCAAAAATCAGTGCGCACGAAAAACTACACACCTCTCAAACACACGTCCAAATCTGATCTGCGAACACACAAAGGGTTCGTTGAAAATACCGTCAGGAGATGGATCGTGATGCTCCAACACCCCGTACTAACGACAAAAATTTGAGGGACGGGTAAAGTAATTTTTTTTTTACAGAGGTCTGCCGAAATATCCATCTCTGCTGATATTTCACGCCAAGCATCTGCTTTAATATTTTTATTAAAATGAAACTTGTTTTGAGGATCCCAAAGAATGGAGTGGTCTCTCTATGAATCTATTAATTTAATTAAATTTGCTTCAGAGCAATCCATCTTTATTTAAAACTGAGTACCCGGTATCTTGAATAATAACAATCACATGCGCGCTGAAAACGACAAACCTTTCACGCTCTCGTCCAAATATGATCGGCGAACCATCAAAGTGTTCGCCGAAAAAACCGACAGAAACTGGATCGCTGCGAGCGGCGCGCGCGAACAAAATGTTCAGAATAGTATCCTATATTTATTTTGTTAGGCAAAATCTCAAAAAAGTTTAATTCTATTACGAAATATTTAAAAAATGTTCAACTTCTTGTTATTGGATTTAACGAACCCGTCCGAGCGAATTAGAACATCAACGTGTGTACCAAATTTGAGACATACCATTGTGTTTGGATAATCTATAGAACTCCGATCCAATGCAATATTTCGTTCCACTGGAAATTCGACGATAGTGGCGCTATCTATTGGGGAAACGACGGAAGCTGTGTGAAACACCAATGCTACCAATGATTTCTCCCTAGCGCTACCTCGCGTCGCGATCATGCACTATTTTCCCGACAACCAAATTTTCGCCACACTGCTGCCGTATGGTTGCAAGATCTATTTATTATTCATGATCTATGGACATACTTAACCAAAAACGTTTTCTGGTGAATATGATCGATGCTCCTTGACCACTCCTGGCCTTAGGTATCACCATAAAGGCTATCACTGCAATAGTTCATCTTTCCTAT
>JAGFPH010003675.1:76257-93365 GCA_018207615.1 Philaenus spumarius
AAGCATTGCGTGCTTCGCACGCCATTCCGACTATTGGGAGTATCTTCTATACACAAAGCATTGCGTGCTTCGCACGCCATTCCGGCTATTGGGAGTATCTTCATGACACAAAGCATTGCGTGCTTCGCACGCCATTCCGCATATTGGGAGTATCTTCAATACACAAAGCATTGCGTACTTCGCACGCCATTCCGACTATTGGGAGTATCTTCAATACACAAAGCATTGCGTGCTTCGCACGCCAACCCCGTATTGGGGGTATCTTCAACACACAAAGCACTGCGTGCTTCACACGCCAACCCCATGGTAGAGTCCACCACATATGGCTTTGAACCGGGTACTACTATGGTATTTTACGTTTTGATCGATTTTGGGGGAACCAAGCGAGCTATAAGGTCGCGTAAAAAACAAAATGTGCAGAATAACATCCTACATTTATATTTGTAGAAAATTAAAAAACAAATTCATAAAAAAAATTGTGACTTTCGGTCATGAAACGTGTTTCCGATCGTTGGATTTTTTTGGCTAACGAACTCGTCCGAGCGATGTAGACAACCAACATGTGTACCAAATTCGGACGAAATCGGACTTAAAATGCGGCCGCTATAGTGCGAACACATTTATACATACATATATATGAATATGATTTTTAATGACACCCCAAAACGTGTTCTGGAGACCATGATCGGTGCTCATTTGCTACTTCCGATCTTGGGTCTTACCATAAGGGCCACTGCAATAGCTCATTTTTCCTATGGAAGTTCGCTAAAAACATTCTTATATTGTTCCGCTCGCATGTTCTACCTTGCGGCCTCACATTATGAACTGCTTCTCTTCTTTCACAGCGGATAAACTTGCTTCGCGAGGTAAAACAATACACGATACTTTTACTGTATTTTACGTTTTGATCGATTTTGGAGAAACCAGACGGGCTATAAGGTCGCGTAAAAAACGATATGTGTAGAATAATCTATTAAATATATTTGTTTGTATATAACCCCAAAAAGTTTCATTCCAGTACTAAATTTACAAACAAACTACTTCCGATCAAAAAACGCGCTTCGGTTGGTAAACGAACTCGCCCGAAACCAACGCGTGTACCAGATTTGGCCCAAATCGGACGTAAAAGACGGCTGTTGAGTGCGAACACACAATGCGTACGAAATGTTTTCCGGAGAACATGATCGGTGCTCATTTACTACTCCCGACCGTAGGTCTCACCATAAGGGTTACTACAAGAGCTCATATTTCCTGTGGAAATTCGCTAAAAATGTGTAATCACAAACCGTATATAAATGTAAGTAGACGTGACAGCGCCTTCAATCAGTCACGTATGCAATCGCGTCAACACGCTATGCTCACTGCATTCTGTATCGCTATAGCAGGATTGGCACATAACTCAAGCTTGACGCATTCCTGTGTGACCGCCCTCCATACATTGTGACTTTGTGACAGTGATGATATTAATTGTTTCTTTCCACGGAAAACAATTAGTTTAATTTTTATTTGTTGCATTTAAATGAAAAAATTTGTTTTTTAAACGTCAGTAGTTATTTCCAAACTTTTAAATGGAATTCTACTAAATGAAAATAATATAAATTATCTACGAAATGCCTAGAAGTTTCGTCCCTTACTTGCTTCGCTTTCCAACCTAGTTTTAAACTCATAATGTACTGGTGAAATGGGGGTAGAAACATTATATTGTGACCAGTGTTTTAAAAATAAACAAAGGTTTACAAAAACAAACCCTGTGGGAGGGTTGAACAGAAAATCCTAAGAGAAGTTCCTAAAAGAGTCCCTAAGGGAAAATATTTTTGATCCGTCAGTGGACCGTCGTTATCGTCCCTTCTCATCCCCTCGCATTTGGAGACATGTGCGACTTTATTTCTGGGTTATACGTGTATTCTTTTATTAACTAAGCTATTGTATTGGGTAGGAAAATAAAAATCAACCCATTAGCTAAGAAACTATTACATTTGTGTTTCTGTTTGTTTTAGACATTTCCGGGTATTTTCGCCTCTTAAAATTGGCATAGTATGATTTTTATGTGAACATGCGCATTACGATCGGCACAAACTAATTACCAAGAATCATCTGTATTTAAATCCAGAATCTATATAGTAAAAATTTATTGGTGTTCCGTTGTAAGCGCATCACTGGAGAACGGCTCGACCAATTTGGCTATTTTTTGTTTTAAAATGTTCGTAATAGTCCGAACTAGGTTTTTATATAAAGACAAATTTGAAAAGTTGCCCGGAAAATGTTCAAATTCGGGAAAAACTGAACATCGTTTTTTCTATGAACTCAAGACCATAACTCAAGAAAACAGCTGTTCTAGTAAAATGCTTAGTAACATATGTTTGTTTACATTCATTACCTTAGCACCTCTACTTAGCATTTATAATCACTAGTGGATCCGGCAATGCTTCGCTATTGCTATTGCTTGATTTACCTAACCTAAAATTATATTCAGTTTTTGATCCAAATCAGTTGTTGATCAAAATCAGCTGTTGATCAAAATCAGCTGTTTTAAGCTTTTCATACGAACAACTGTTTTTTGTGCCCGATAAAATCAAAAGAAATCTTCTTCTTCCTTAAGATTGACCTTCCATAAGATTAACATTGTAACTTTGAGGGCCACTGGTGCGTATCCCTGAGGACCGATGTAAATTATAATAGGATTCTGCTCATCTACAGGACACTACCTTTCTAACGGTATGCGCGAATTTCTCTTACGATGCACACACGCTGAGAAAAAAGGACGACAAGTTTTGTGCTTGCCTATTAATATATAGATTTTATTATTCTTCAAAACCAACAGATTTTTTTAGGTTAGATTGACCAACTTAAAGCAAACAAAAACAAAATCAACTAAAAACATTAACCGTACTATATTTTAATTCAATTCAAACATTGGTTGGTACATAATATGTATAAAACAGCTTCGTTGGATCAAAAACAGAACATAATTTTAGGATAGGCCTACATTTTTTTTTGTGTTTAACGTCCTACTGTTTTGCACTTAAGGCTAATGAAGACGGGACCTACAATTGTACGTGGAATCCGAACCACAGCCAACGATGTCTATTAAGAAACCATGATAGGCCTACAATGAACCAAAACAAGTTTGTTTGCAACCAATTGGGCTAATTTAGAATAAGGTTTTTTACAATTCTTCATAACTATCAGTTTTTTTAGATTTGGTAAATGCAAACAAAGGTTTACTGTATTATCTATAAAGGTTTACAAACTATAAATCTAAATTTGTGTAGTATATTCTTAAGTGGCATAAAAACCAATTTTCAATTCGATTACTTAAGTCAATGTAATGCAATGGAATAACTTGACTACACTTTAAATTAAATCCAGCATTGCGAATCTGCTAGTACGATAATAATAATTGTTGAAGAATTGATAAACTCTTGTTTGTATTAATTTAAAACCGTTTAAAATTAATATCAAATAATTCAAAATTAATATTAAAATTAAACCGTTCACCCGTTTAAAACTGAAAAATATCATTCGTACAGCTGTTTAATAAAGTGCTATTTTTCACACTCACAGCCAGGGCCGGTGCAAGGGGTTTTTCCTGAACATGCGAAAGTCATTTTTGGCGCCCCTCCCTTTACACAACAACAATCCCCCCCGTCCCAATATATGTATAAATATTTATATATCTCCTTATTGCAATAAAAAATGGGTTCATTATCAAATTTATACCAATTGAAATTATTTAATTATATAAAATCAAATTAAAATATAACATCAAGCAACAATTTAAAAAATAAATGTATATATATATATATATATATATATATATATAGCATCTTTTTGACCTTAAATAAATGTATGATAAAATGGAAAGTTAAGTGAGAGGGAGTGGAATACTGAAAACAACAAATTAATCATATTACAATATTTATTTTACATAATTTTAACATCAAAAGGTAGCATTGTAAGATTAACATTACAATATCACAAGTCAATTTGGTAACATCATGACAACGTGGTAAAGGTAAAGGGTTAGGAACAGTTGTCAATAAGATAAAGGTAACATCGGTAATTCGGTAACATTGTAAGAATGAGGTTACTGTTAAGTTTTTATATTAATATCACACACACATGCAAAAAAGAAGTTAGTATAAAGTGTACGGCGGTTTCGTCTTTTATGGGGGCGAATTTTTCACTGGAATGAAAAGGCGCCGATTTCGGAAGGATGGTGACCTATACAATACTGTACCTGATCTTGTCTATACATAAAGAGGTGCCAAAAGAAATAGGGCGTTTCCGCGTTTCTTTTAATTCCCGAAAAGAGCGGTCGCGTCTTTAAGGGTCTGCTCCAGTAAACGAGAAAGCAACCGGAAACGCAAGCGCTTCTCTCTATAACCGTATCCAAACAGTGCAATTTCTTGCAGCTGAGCGCTTTGACATTGCCTCATTTCAAACCATTTTATAAATCAATGTTTTGTAATTGAGTGCTAAAAAAAAACCTGAATATTCTTTATAAAATTTCGGATCCATCTTGCAAATTACTTTTCATTATTAATTTTTTATTGTGTTAGGGAAAAAAATTCAAACTTTGTACTTACAAAATGTCAATTACATAACAAAAGAAAAGAATTAAATAAAATCTAAAATACAAAACGGATGCGTATTGTAATTGTGCTTAAAATGAGACCTTGCAAACAATTTTATGATAAAAAATGAACAAAATAAATGGTTTGAAATTTAACATTGCTCTTACGGGATAAAAATCCAAGATGACCGCCACTACAGCAGACCCTTAAGAGGGCGAATTTTCACTGAAACCAAAGGGTGCCGACTCTGAAAGGATGGTGCCCTAAACTGGTGTATGTGGTCTTTTTTGTCCGTAATGAGGCGCCAAAAAAGAAATATGGCATTTCTTTTAATTCCCGAAAAGGGCGGTCGCGTCTTGGGGGGGGGGGGGGGGGAAATTTTCACTGAAACAAAAGGGCGCCGACTCTGAAAGGATGGTGCCCTATAGCGGTGTAGGTTGTCTGTCATTAAAAAAGCACTAAACAGAAATAGGGAGTTTCTTTTAAAACCCGAAAAGGGCGGCCACGTCTTTAGGCAAACATTTTTCGGTGCAAAAAAAAATTTCGGAAAATTTTGAAGGCGCCTTGGTCTTGCACTTTTTGTCGGCACGTCGGCACCCCCTCTCTGGCGGCGCCCCATGCGTCCGCATGTTCCGCAGGGTCCTTGCGCCGGCTCTGCTCACAGCAGTGCGCAAACTAAACTACATGTGTTCAGCGTCAAGTAATTATACATCTTTGTTTTACTTTACAGCAGGGCTAAACAGCTGGCGTGCGCACTGTACGCAAAGTAAACAGCTGATAGTATTTTTTTTGAAAACTAAAACACTTATTTACCTGCAGGAAAAACGTTGTGTGTATCGCGGGTGCAAAGTTTAATTTGTTTAAATAAATATCCGAACAAAAATTGTTTTAAATATGATAAATCCATCGTTTGAAACCAATTTTAAAAGCAGACTATCAAACAAATTATGCCATTTATATTTCGTCCACCTTTCGTTGAATATGCGTGAACACAAAACTGGGCTTAAACGAAGGTTGATAAATGGTTCATGAAGAAGCCGATTCTAAATCTGTCACTTTTTAATTCCCTTTTTTTAAATCCGAAGGCTTCATTAGCGTGGCCATTAATTATAGCTGTAGGACTTGTAAATCGCTCGACAACGGTTTTAATCGATTTACTGGCGACAAACGAAAGTAGTATTTATTATGAATCGATTTGTTTTTCGTCCGACTGAGAGAAGGGTTTTCGTATTGGAAGGTCAGGTGTATATATCGTGCGATAAATTCAAGTTAGCATCCTACATACACAAATGACTATTATGAAAGCGTTGGCCCATTTTATGTATTTAATTAATAACATTAAAATTTACTTATGTCATGCTGAGAAATTACCGTTATACGTATGCGTGGATAGTAGGCCTACACCTATTGGCGGTAATTCTTCTCTGTTTGCATCGTTAATAAACTATTGATCCCACCACTTACACTACTTTTATACCTTATGGGAGTCGTTATTGCAGGGTAGTAGGAGATTGGTTGTATCGATCAAATAAAATTACTAGAACATGGAACTACTGTAGAGTCGTTTACTTTTTATAACTGGGGGTGTATAATGGTATCCGCTGGTTTATAATGAGGGTGTACGTACAGGTGGTGTGCATGGTTTTTACATGCAGGGGGTGTCCAGGGCTATACAGGGGATATAAAGGGGTGTTTAGAGGCATGTACAGGGGATAAAAAGCGGGTGTATGGGGGGGGTGCACTGGGGGTGTACTTTGGGTACAAGGGAAATACAGTGGTGCATAGTTGATATAAAGGGATATACAGTGTATATACTGTACAGGGAGTGTACAGGGGAAATTTCACCCCTAGACTTCCTATATAGAGTACCTTATTGTTTTCAAAGAAAGTTTGCCGTTCCTCTTATCGTATGTACAGGTTTATTCAAAAATAAATGGACACTTTTTAATGAACATAGAAAAAAGGGTTTTATCAACAGAAAATAATGAATAGTACCATTGCAAAGATTATTTTTCAAATTTCTTTTAACAATGTTATAGGTTTTCTATATGAGCCCCACGGGTTACACGCAAGACATCAGTTCGATAGTCTAGTTCTGACCAGACTCTGTTGACGTCAACACCCTTTATAGCTCTTCTTACGCGTTGCCTTAATTCCAAGAGGTTGGTCAATAGGGATTAAAAACTTGATCTTTAACGTACCCCCATAGAAAGAAATCACATGGGGTCAAGTCTGGACTGCGAGGCGGCCAACTCTTGAGTAACGCATTGTTGTCAGTTGCACGAAAAATCCAGCGCATGGTAATTGCTCATCGAGGTATGCTCTGACATCATGGTGCCAATGCGGTGGAGCTTCATCTTGAACCAATATGTAGTCGTTACTGTCTTCCTCTAGTTGAGGGATAAGCCATTCACTCACCATGTCCAAGTAGGATGTGCCTCTGATCGTACTTTCTTGAAAGAAGAAAGGCCCGTATATCTTTTGTTTTGATACAGTACAAAACACGTTTATCTTAGGAGAATTCCTCTCGTGTTCAACAATTACTCTAGGATTTTGTGTTCCCCAGATACGCAGGTTAACCTTTCCACCGATATGAAACGTTAATTCGTCCCCACAGATTAGTCGATCAATGAATCCATATTTTTCTAAACGGGTTTTCTCTAGTTCAAGCACACAAAAAGCTTTCTCAACGCTATCATTAACCATTTTTACATCAACAAAAAGAAGGGTTATCTACCAACAATGTTCCAACAATTAGCTGTTAATGTAAAACTTTATTTTATTAGCTACCCACTGATTATGCAGTTTCAATGTTATTGATTTAGAAAAGTGTGTATTTCTTTTTGAATAACCCTTTATTATAGTAGAATAGTCTCAGTTTTGGTGTTGTCCTATTTATGCCAGAACAGTTCATTTACACACAACGTCGAATGAAGTAAATGAATAAACATTCAGCTTAACTTATGAAATGATATCTTGATAGAACAAAACTTAACACAAAACCTCACAAAACTAAAACTCAAACGAGTTACCCTAGTATCTACTAAGATCTTATTATAGACTAGCTGACCCGTACGGCGTTGCCCGTGGTTGTTAGTATTTTCAGTCTTTTTGACGTAATTGTAATTCTTTTTAAGTGTACGTTGAACACTGTGTTCATGAAAAAAAGGCTACGCTATTTAAGAAAGCGCTGAAAATTGTATTCCTGTAAACTACTATCTAACATGAAAAAGCTTTAAATATATCGTTTTAATTTATAGTTTTTACTAATTTTGACTTTCACTTAATTTCATTGACAATGTTGCGAGCACCTAAAAGGAAGCTACGTACCAAATTTCATTACAATTCGTTCTTATAGGGATTTTTAGTAACTTTGACCCCCCCCCCAAACCGCCCTAAAATTTCGAATTTCTTTTAACCCTTTCTTAGCGAGGGTTTAAATTAGCTGGGGGTCGTAGAAAGATATTTGAATCATTTTGTAACATCCGCGTTAATTTAGGATGTAACAAACTGGTTCAAATAGCGTTTGTAATTTTAAATGTATAGGCCTAATTAGTATAAGATATTGTTTAGTATTTAAATATACAATTATATATCAAAATAAAGCTAAGAATGTGATATTTTAAAGGCATTTAGTTTAATTCAGATTGTTTGTTTAGTTTTCAATATAATATGTTTAAACTCGTGTATGTTTATGGTTATGCATGGTGTCAAATAATTTGTTTGTTATTATTATTATTGATAGCGAAAATATGTTTTGAAAAGTATTAAAAAATTCATAGTTATGATATATTTTATACACCATATCTTTAAGTAGGCCTATATAGATATTTAATAACCAATGTTTGAGTTGAATTATAATTCTGCAAGCATTTTTCGTTGATTTTTCCTTGTGTTTGTTTATAGTTTTTCAATCTAACCTTAAAAAGCTGTTAGTTTTTAAGAGTATTAAAGTGATTATAAATTTGCTAAGTAATGTTGCTATGGTAATGATCGTAAACAAACATAACGTGTTGCTAAGCTTTTTATACGAACAGCTGTTTTTGTAAGCTATGGTTTTGAGTTCATACAGTAAAGGCTGTTGAGTTTCTTCCAAATTTGAAACTTTTTCGGGAAACTTTTCAAAATTTTCTTTACTTATAAACCTTCTATGAACTACTGCAAACATTTTAAGACCAAAATTAGCCAAATCGGTCCAGACGTTCTCGAGTTTTAGCGAGACTAACGAACAGCAATTCATTTATATATATATAGATTCAGAAATGGCTGTTGAAATTGATAAGTGAAATGAGATAATTAGGAAATGTATGCAGAATCGTTTAAAACTCCAAGAATTGATTAAATTTGTTCGCGATGTTTGTATAATATAGTTGGATTACTTTTATGTAAACTCGTTAAAATAATCACATGAAATAAACGGTGGATAATCGTCACACATTACATTTGCAATTACAGAGTGTATTTAAATAACAGCCGTCATGTTAGTTAAACAGATTGTTAATAGATAGCGCTTTTCATTAGGAACCATATAAAGTATAATACAAAATTTGTTGAAATCAATTTCTGTAATGAAAACACAAATGTTAAGTTGTTTGTCTATTTTTCGTCAATAGCGGAGAACACGATGCATGAGTACTTAATTTTGATGAAGAATTAAGGGAGATATCGCTTAGCAACAAAAACACCTTTGATAAATAATATATAAGGATGTTATAAAGAAATAACACTAATAATGTTTAAAACGTTTTGAAGATTGCGTCTCAGTCAGGACGTTACCGAATAGGGATGGAAGTTTACGAAAAAAACCTTCGGGAGGGTTGAAACTTCCTTAGGGAATATATACTCGATATATCGGAAAGAGGACCCTCGCTATCATTCTTTACCCTTTGCTTTGGGAGGCTTGTGTGACGAGGACGATATCGTATATAGGCAAACATCACTGTACGTGTGTTCTTTTATGAATATGAAAAGTTAATCTATAACAAAACCTTTGATCCTCAAACTTAACTTGTGTCTTAAGCTTTTTAATTTGTAATTCCAACAAAAGTTAATCAATCGACTGTGAATCTTTAGCTCTATTTACTTGTTAATTTGTACACAATCTATATCTAGCTGTTGTCACGCATTATAAATAAAACAGCTGATTTGGATAAAAACTTTACATAATGTTAGGTTATGTTACAATGAATCAAAACATGTTTTTCAACCAATTTGTCTAATTTAGAATCAGGTAATTATTCTCTCTACTAACAGTTTTTTTTTAAATTATGTAAAAGCAAACAAAACGCTTACTGCGTTATTAGTCAAACTTCTGATGTTACATATTGTATTGTTTCTAGGCCAGTCGGTAGGGGTAATTTTAGACCAAAAGTTCCAGTAATTTACAATACGGCTGATTTTTTTTATAAGTACATTTAAGTATGTAGATTAACATACAAAAAAGTTTACCAGTCTATCGATTTCCAAAAGTCGAAAATAAAATCGATTATAATTTCTTTTTTCGATTATCCTTAATATTTTGAGCTAGGATGAAGATAGAGAAAAATTAAAAATACCATCGTGTAGGGGAGGTATTTTTCAACAAAAAAGGTCGTATGTATTTATTTCGTCCGAGCAATGGTTTGTCTAGAAAAAAATCGATAATGCAGGTATGTATTTTGCAGCAGGGGAAATCACTAAAAGGGGACATGTTATTCATATATGAAGCATTGGCTCATTCTAAATTGGCCAAATTTTAATATATCGAATTGAAACTTGGCATAGGAGTTAAAATATATATTTTAAACATTTATGCTGAGTCTCAGCTTGTTATCTTGAAAATTACCCGATCGTATATGAATAAGATGTCCCCTTTTAGTGATTTCCCCTCCTGCAAAATACATACCTGCATTATCGAATTTTTTCCAGACAAACCATTGCTCGGAGGAAATAAATACATATGACCTTTTTTGTTGAAAAATACCTCCCCTACACGGTGGTAGTTTTTATTTTTCACTATTTTAATCCCAGCTCAAAATATTAAGGATAATAGAAAAAAAATGATAGTCGATATTTTTCGACTTTGGGAAATCGATAGACTGGTAAACTTTTTTTATGTTAATCTACATACTTTAAGGTACTTATAAAAAAAAATCAGCCATATTGCAAATTACTGGTAGTTTTAACCTATACCGACTGGGCTATTCCTTTAGTTGGCAATAACAAAATTTGTTTGAAATGTTGATTATTGTTTGTTTAAATATCAATGATGAAATTACAACGCATGCCGCAATTCGAATTATTTGCATGGTCGTGTCTATTTAGATCTCTGTCTTACATTAGCTATGTATAGACCACAGCACAATCGTCTTTTCCGTGAAAATATCATAGTATACAATATTCTGTTTGTATTGGCTTTATCTTGGATCGTCGCCGGGGTTGGCGACCGAAACGAGCAAGGACGAAGCCCCTAGACTACATCATATAAAAGAAGAAGGAGTCCTGTCGTCCTGTCTGACTGATTCATATCAAGGTACAACCAAAACTGTGATATCTAGAGCCTCATAAAGAAAATAATTTGGCAAAATATTTATTTTAAGGGTTAAAAATTGCGAAAGGTATTTTTGGTACAGTTCCCGAAACAAGAAACAAAATTCATAGGAAGCTCCCGATAAATGATTTCCCTGATAAGAAAATTCGGCTATAGTAACGCGGCAGACCTGCTTACGCTTTGTTTTTACTAAAGGGAAGACTGGAGAGAATTATGTCAGTTGGGAGGGCAATAGAGAAATGTATGTTCAATGTATTCTCTGTAATTGTGTCCATATACGACTTTCAAATGGATTACCATAAAATGAATTTAAGAATCTTTTGAAATAATTCGACCACGCAGATGAACTGCTGACGTGAGTTGAGCAAATTTTCAAAATTAGGTTTATAGGCCTGTGTTTGAGGGTTTCAACCAACAATTTGGGAAGTAGGTATATTCACGACCGTGGTGAATAGCTGCAAAATGGTTCGCACTCCATTCCGCATATTGGGAGTATCTTCAATACACAAAGCATTGCGTGCTTCGCACGCCAACCCATGTATTGGGAGTATCTTCAATACGCAATGCATTGCGTGCTTCGCACGCCAACCCCACGGCAGAATCCACCACATGGCTTTGAACCGGGTACTTCTATGGTATTTTACGTTCTGATCGATTTTGGGAGAACCAAGCGAATTGTAAGGTCGCGTAAAAAAACAAAATGTGCAAAATAACATCTTAAATTTATATTTGTAGAAAAAATTTAAAAACCAATTCATTCTCTTAGGAAAAATCTAAAAAAACAGTTACTTCCTGTTGCTTCCGATTGTTGGATTTTTTTGGCTAACGAACTTGTCCGAGCGACTTAGATTAACCTGTGTACCAAATTTGAACCAAATCGGACTTAAAATGCGGCCGCTAGAGTGCGAACACATGTATACATAAATATATGATTTTTAATGACACCCCAAAACGTGTTCTGGGGACCATGATTTGTGCTCATTTGCTACTCCGACCTTTTGTCTTACCATAAGGGCCACTGCAATAGCTCATTTTTACTTTCTCCACCCTATACGTAGTATATGGAGAAAGTATTGTTGTCGTAAAAATGTTCGAATTTGAATTTTCAGTTGAATTATCTGTTTTGGTGCTCCCAGAACCCCAAAAAGTTGTTTAGTGCAATTATCTGTGTTGGTGCTCCCTGAACCCAAAAATATTTTTAGTGGAATTTTTTGTTTTGGTCCTCCCTGAACCCAAAAAAGTGTTTTTAACGTGTTGTCTGTCTGTCAGTGTGTCAGTATGTATACACGACCAGAGAGGACACTATTGGTCCGATTTTCATGAAATTTGGTATGTAGGTACTAAACCCTAATATCTCCAGGCGTTTTTTTCATTTTTTGGAATTTTTAATTTTTAAGGGTAATTTACCGCTAAAAACCCATAAAAAACGACAAAAATGCAAATTTCTCAAAAACGGCTCTAACGATTTTGATCAAATATTCAGTATTTATAGTGCTTAAGATGCCAAACAAAATGACACAACCCGCTTTTATCAAAACTTCGGCGTTTTATAATTATGGGGAAATGTTAAAAAATAAACAAGTTTATGTTGTCAATCTAGCATCGCGGCGACGGCCGCACGAGGTAGCACAACTGTAGGGAGCACGGCCACTAATTCAAAGGTCGCGCGATCGAATCCCGCCTGGGACAATAATTTTTTTATACGATTGACGTAGGTAGAATATTTTTTTTTTTGTTTTGATCTAAAAAGTAGTAAATAAATGATTAAAAAAAATATTATTTTGACTACAGTAAGTTGGGAGAAAGTTTGTGTCAGTTAACTGATACCATTTATTCCTATGGAAATTCGCTAATAAAACAATTTCTTGCCTATAGAAGTTTTGTTGTGCGAGTTGAGGGCTAGGCCAGGGACCATACATCACTCACAGTAAAGCACTTCTCAACAAAGCAAACAAGGCCGGACAATGTACAATACAGTGGGGAGGTGTACAAAAACTGACTTCAACAGATGTCCGCAAACTTGGACAATTAGTTATGAAACAATAAAACCTTCCCACGTTGTGCAGCGTTGACAGTCTGTTTCCAACATTAGTGTAGTATCTGCAGTAAGATCCCGTGCAGAGTTAATGTGTTAAGTTTGCCTCAAAGCCGATCATGTATTATATATAGCCTACGTTAGTTTTACAACTCGCATACAAAAGCAACCAACATCCAGACATTATAAGGCGATTGTTTTGACCGAAGCTGTAAACTTTTAAACATAACCCCAACGTATAATCTAGGCTAGGTTTTGTTAAAACATTACAGATGATGAGTGAAATCAGCTGTTATGTGTCTGAAGCGGGATTTATTGTTGACAGCTGATCCTATAACGTAACGTATTACTATGTCTTTAAAAAGTTAGTTATTTTATACAACTACTAGGGGAACCCATTGCGTGCTCCGCACGCCAACCACGTTGGAGACTTCTATATACATAATACATAATCATTTTATGTTTTCTTTATAATAAAGGTGAAGGATTAATAATAACCCCAAAGCTAAAATGGTAAATAATTTTAAATGTTCAAATCAAATTATTTCGTTTATTTTATAACAACAGTTGTTATAATACAGGTTAAAATAACCACCAACACTCCGCTCTAAACTTTAATAAAAACCTAACCTAAAAGTTAGAAATACAATTAATAAATTGTTTCAAAGTTTGGAATCAGCTGTTAATAGAAATATTGAAGCAAACAGTTTCTGTTAATTTATTGAATTGGTTGCTATGGTAATAAATTAAAATACGTGTGTTTTTTATCGGTCTAGGCCTAACCTAAGATTTTTCCCGACTAAATTTACAAATATTTAAATAAAAATTTGTTTTATCAAAATAAATTACAGCCTATGTTACTCAGGGATAGAGTAGCTTTTTATTAGTAAAACTATTTTTTTTATCGGTTAGGTAGTTCCAGAGATAACCCCCCTACATACAAACAAACAAAAAAACAAATTTTACCTCTTTATAATATTAGTATAGATGTGCATACGCTATTAAATTTTGTTACTCACTTTTACAGGACGGTGTTGATCGTATTAAAAACTTGTCCATTTACGTTAAAGTTGCAAATACGATCTTCTTTAATAATTAAGGTAAGGTATTGTGAAAAATAACAGATTTCATTCCAACTTAAGAGATTGTGAAATCTAAAATTACCGTGGTCCAATTAAGCCTAGCCCAAATCACGAAGGATTAGTTTAGGTTTATAAACGCGGGCAAAACACTTCAGTTTGAGCGCTGACAAAACACAACTTGATTACAAAACCCAACTCTGCTGACGACGCCGTCGTCTATTTATCAAATTACACAATAACAGCGACGCTGTGTCAAGGTACGTGCCTAGACTTTACAGTCCCCAGCATCTCTGTTTGAGAGGTATTATTTTATAGAGCAGTTAGATCGGTCAATTTACGCACAGAGAATATGTTTTGGAAGTTTGTTCGCAAAAGAATCTTTTCATTTTACTAGACCGAAAACAGCTGATTTATATACCTGTTTAAACACAAATTAAGTCTTATTTTTTGTAATTACACAAATAAGTAAATTTTCTGTCCACGAGCTGATTTACAAATAAGAATAAATATATTAGTTTTATGTAAACAGCTTATTTTAATAATAAAACATTCATATAAATAGATATTGCGCTTCAAGATATAGTTGATGGAATAAACCTTGAATACAGAATCTCATAACTATACGTTTATTAACTCAAACCGAGCGAAAGCGAGGGGACCATTCGGCATTTCGTCTGTGTGACTGTCTCACGATTACGGCCAAACGCCTTGACCGATTATCATGAATTTTTGCATGAATGTTCCTAGGTCGAGCGATGTATATATAAGGTTTTCCCTTTTTTCATTTCAACCCTTTAAATTAAATAAAAATGGCGGCCTCACCGTTTCTCTCAGGGTAAGCTTTTTTTCAAAGCCAGTTTGTGGCTTAACCCTAAGTCTCAATGAAAAACTAATAACAGTTTGCGGGTAACAAATTTGATGTTCTACAAAATTGTTTTCTTGATCTTTTCCTTATCTATAACGGTAAGCTCACAAAATGGCCGCAAACTTTCAAATTTGTTAATAATCGTCCAAGTTTTTGTATTTTAACCATGTTTTTATACGTTTATTCTTTTGATTTCTTCATAAAACCTTATAATTTTATGGAGAGGGAGAGAGAGAGCGCGCTATCTGCTCTCTTGCTCTTTCCTGCGTTACGCCAGTGTGGCCGCTGTGACTGTGAGTGAGTAGTGGAGGGGGAGCCGAGATAAGGAGCCCGATTGGCGTTGCGTCGCATTTACTGAGTTGTAGTCCTTTACCAACTAAATTCTCTTATTCATTTTGTTTCTTTGTTGCACCACACAGTTTTTAGAGTCGAACCGATACAAAAAATCGTTAAAAAACCCAAAAAACATATTACAAAATGGGAATATAGAATGTACCTCCACGAGAGACATTTTATGTACGGTGTCCCTGGAAACAGTGACAAAACCAATAAATTGCAAAATATTTTTTCACTGGCTAAACCTTCCACTTACTTCCTTACTGGCACACTATTTTTCACCTAAGCTCAAAACCACATTTGTTATTTCAACGATCGAGGTCTACTGTTCACAGAACTACTAGTATTATTGATTGAAGTTGTAAACATAACCTCTAAATATAATTTACGCTAGGTTTTGTTAAAGTATTACAGGTGATAGGTGAAATCAGCCGTTATATTATATGTTACTCACGTACGTACGTGCACTTGCTTATATAACAGTGGATGGTTTTCCAGATATTTAACAACTGTTCAACTGACGCCATTTTGAAACGGATTGCTGAAGGAATACCAAATTGCTCAAGTAAAACGTACCCTAATTAGATCAATATTCATTCCCAGTTTCATGAATATATCTAAAACCGTTTCTGAGATATTAAGGTATTTGTAAAAATCGCATACAGACGGACAGACAGAAAACAGATGGAGATAGGACGCATATTATATTATCTGCTTGTTTTTAGCTGACAAATAACCCCGTAAAGTTTCAGGCAGTCGAAGCTGGACAACTTCTATATAGTTTGTTGTTTGTAGGTCTAAGTAGCTTGTTCTGAAGTAAACAAAAGGATTGTAAAGAAATAAATATGGCATTTCAAAGACTTCTAACCTCAAAACAAATCGTACGTCCTGCATTAGTTTTTTAACAGTTTGAATGTAGCTGGGCGTGTCCAACGTGAGTAGGCAGATTAATTTATTTCTAAGAAATTCACAGAACAATTAATTGATCCGTTCAATATTAAAATCAATACAAATGAACTGATAATCAGTCAGAGAAACAGTTTTCCACTTCACGCGACGCTAACAAGACGTGATTACAATATGAAAAGACTTAAAAGCGTTCTGTAGGTCAAGCACGTGCTTCGGTTGTACGGCTGAATCAACACTTTGTAATGTTGGCTAGACTGAAACTATACTGGAAGATTGTATCTTTGTAGGATCTGTCTGTGTGTCTGCTGTTGATTATTGATCTGTGACTAACAGCAGTATGTGCACGGTACGTTTAATTAGACACTATAGTAAGACCCGAGAAGAAACACACTTCACAAGAAATTATAATGATTGAAGTTATAAACATAACCCCAAAGTTTGTTTAAGCATTACAGTAAATTATATGTTACTCACGTACGTACGGACGTACACTCGCTTTTATAGGAGTTGACTAGCAGTACCCGCGATTTTGTCCAGGTGAAAAATACTTTGAGTAAACATTGTAGACTTTCGCACTCTACTTGTTCCCGGCAAACGGGTGACAAGTAAAGCCGGGTTTACACGATGCTAATTGAGGAGACAATTGTCAGAGGACAACTTACTGGTATACAATTGTTGGCTACTTGTAAAAACCTCTGGCCAATTGGCGTGCCCAACTGCCCTGCCAGTTGTCATGAAATTCGATTGTCTCCAGGAGTACTCTGGCCAATTGGCG
>JAGFPH010003675.1:97542-110996 GCA_018207615.1 Philaenus spumarius
AAGAAAAAATATACATTTTGTAACCTCAAAATAAGTCATATAGCCTAAATTAGTTTTATAACAGATTAAACTTAACATTTTGAAGTCCTGTAACAAATTAATTTGCACGTGATTTTTTACGTGATCTTTCTAGTAAAAATAGAATAATAATAAATAAATGTTATTAATTAAAATTCGTGTATTTTAGTTGTAAAGATGTTTTATTGATGCAACCATGAAACGCTACACATCTTTCCTTCTGTCAGAAATATTACTGCTAAACTACCAACTCGTATTAAAATGCAATCAAACTAACAGCCTGTTTCTAAAACAATTTGTAAGTGACAGACGAGTCTAAGTTGTTCATTAGTGCTTGTCTTATTTTCTAGAAAATATTATGAAATATTACTTTAAATCATTAATCTTACACCAACTTGAATTTATTACAAGAAGTTAGTTAAAACATATAATAAATGGTTGTTTCGTTATCGATTTAGACGGCAGTTGGATCAGCTGATGGTGTATAAAGGTTAATCAAAAAGGCGGTGGATTTTAGATCAATAGAGGGGCGTGTCTGGGACATTTATTTGTGCGAGAACACTTGAAGTGGTTTATTGACTGATATATGATATTAGTTAAAGAAATATTATACAAGTTATAGGAATGACTATGACGTAGTATTGCCCAGCGATGTCAAAAGGTACAGTGTGAAATTACAGTTCCATGTATACAGGGTGTCCAGCTTCCGAAACTATATAGGACTATATTTGACAGCTAAAAACTAGCAAATAATACAAAGTGTCCTACCTCGATATGTTTCCTGTCTGTCCGTCTGTATGTGATTTTTACAAATTCCTTGTACCTCAGAAACGGTTTAGGATATAAACATGAAACTGGGTATGAATATTGATCTAAACAAAGTACATTTTACTTAAAATAATATTTTTTCAGCAACAACCCGTTTCAAAATGGTGGCAGTTGAACATTTTCAATGTAAAATATCTATAAAACTATACATTTTACACAAAATGTAAAGTAAAAAATTGTTTAGACTATAAAGACAAATCCAACGATACATAGTTTTTAATAATTAAATCATAAATAAAGTAGAAAGTTTCAAATTTAGTGGTCGAATGTAGGCCTATGCGGATGCTGAAGGTTGTCATATTGATGACATAGCAATAAAAAGCCCACATTTGACCACTAAATTTGCGATTTCTCTGTTATTTATTTTGTAACTTAATATTTTTTTTTGTAAAATTTATAATTTTATATTTATTCAACATGCAAATTTTAAACTTTCGCCATTTTGAAACGAATTGTTACAGGAAAACTATTTTTTTAAAGTAAAATTTACCGTATTTAGAGCAATATTCATACCCGGTTTTATTATTATGTCTTCTGAGATATTAAGGTATTTATAAAAATCTCATTAAGGGGGCGCTTGCCTGCCGCCATATTGAATCTTATTCCCATAAGAGCAATGCTACAGAATAAGTCATTTTTTTCCGTTAATTCGTGAAATAAATTTAAAAATTTGGTTTCATTTTGAAGTACTGTCATATGCGGATGTTGATTGCCGAATACATTTTCAGAAACCGTTTTATTGTTTTCATAAACGTATGATATAAATAGTAAAAAATAGTAAACTTTATACATTTTTTACTCAGTTGCAAAAAGAGATATTGCAAAAATCCTTAGCAATCAACACCCACAATCTATTTTACTTTAAGAAAAAAAATACAGCTTTCGTTTTTTAACAAAAACAGCACAAAAATATGCTTAATAGTGAAGGTATGTTTTGGTTATTTAACATTGAAATTGGTACCCAATATCGCAGTTTTGAATGTGGAGAGCCGAGCCTTAAGGGTCTGCTCCAGTAAACGAGAAAGCAACCGGAAACGCAACCGCTTCTCACTGTATCCCTATCTAAACAGTGCAATTTCTTGCAGCTGAACGCTTTGACATTGCCTCACTTCAAACCATTTTATAAGTCTATCTTTTGTAATTGAGTGTTGAAAAAAAAAAACTTAATATTCTTTATAAAATTTCGGATCCGGCTTGCAAATTATTTTTCATTATTAATTTTTTATTGTGTTAGGAAACAAATTCAAACTTTGTACTTACAAAATGTCAATTACATAACAAATCAAAAGCATTTAAAAAAATGTAAATTGCAAGAAGGATGCGTATTGGGACTGTGATTAAAGTGAGACCTTGCAAACAATTTTATGATAAAAAGTAAACGAAATAAATGGTTAGAAATTTAACATTGCTCTTATGGGATAAAAATCCAAGATGGCCGCCACTACAGCAGACCCTTAAGACTGAAAAACAGAAAACAGATTGAGATAGGACACATGTTATATTGCTTATCTTTTCTCGGATTTACTTACGGCCAATGGTTATAACTGTGTTTTACACTATACTGTAACTAAACTAAGTTAACCTGGAAAAGCCAGTTTGATCTATTCTTAGAAAGAAATCGTATTTACTTTAAGTGATATTTGAAATTATCTAACAGTTAGTCTTTCGTTTGCAGGAATCGACGGATTTATGGAGAGCGCCTGCAGAATTTTAAGGTAGGCAATATAGCTACAATGCTACCAATAGGACGTAGTATCAATAGATTTGTAAGGCGTTTTCACATTGAAAATAATTTTGAAATGTAATGGAATGTACCGTGTGAGAGACAGGCATCTGAGAAATCATTGATTTTACTGCAAAGTTTAAATGGGAATATTCACATTAAGGGTCTGCTGTAGTAGCGGCCAGCTTTGATTTTTATCCCGTAAGAGCATTGTTAAATTTAAAACCATTATTTCGTTTATTTTTTATAATAAAATTGTTTGTAATGTCTCATTTTAACCTCAGCCAAACGCATCTGTTTCTCGTTTCACATTTTTTTAAATCCCTTTCATTTGTAACGTTATTGACATTTTTTAAGCACCAAGATTGAACTTTTTTCCTTACACAATAAAAAATGTATAATTAAAGGTGAATTGTAAGCCGGATCCTTCAATTTTATAAAGCATATTCACTATTTTTACAGCACTGAATTACAAAACGTGGATTTATAAAATGGTTTTAAATGAGCAACTTCAAAGCGCTCAGCTGCAAGAAATTGCTATAGGGAGTTGATTTCTCTTTTATTGGAGCAGATCCTTAACCCTTTGAATTTACCACTGCCTATTTTATTTTGTTGATTTATTCTTCTTTAACGGTCAGCTGTTACATTAAACTCTTGGTTTATATTAGTACGTGTGTAAAACAGTGAAGAAGGAGAAATTGTCGATGAAATCAAAAACCGCAAGACGTCTTACTTTAAGATAACGCGAGTTCGTACATTTTATCTCATCCAATAAGTGCTCGGTACGCCTAAAGTAGGTTTCGCTTCAAAAGAAATTCCATCAAAACCGACGGAACCATTGCTCGAGAACACAATATTTTACCCTTATGGTGGTGTAATAGTTTTTGTAGGATCACTGCGAACGTACGTTAAAATACATTTACTGGATTTCATGTTTTCTGGTCAACTACTCGGGATTCATTTTATGCCAGAGACGTGAGTGCGTTCAGTGCTTATAAAAAACAAGACCTCTGCAGACGGGTTTTAATTATGAAACCACACAATAACAGCGCCACTGTAGATACGTGCCTGGAATAGACACATGCTTGTCACGAGTGTGCTAATTCTAAAGTCTTTTCGTGACTCCATATTGGAGAACAGTATTAAACATAATGACGGTAGTCATATAATTTGTTAATAGTGTTTTAAAATTATGAAATTGACAACAGGACACGGAGATTGTCCCGTAATGAAATAAGGAATAAATAATTCGACCACACAGCTGGACCGCTGACGTGAGTTCAGCAAATTTCCAAAATTAAGTTTATATGCCTATGTTTTAGGGTTTCAACCAACAATTTGGGAAATAGGTCTACTCACGAAGGCGTTGAACAGCTGTATGTGTGTACGCAATATATTAGTAGAATTTGTTTGCACCATTTGGCTTCGAACCGGGTACTTTTATTGTATTTTACTTTTTGGTCGATTTTGGGGGAACTAAGCGAGCTATAAGGTCGAGTAAAAAAACGAAATGTGCAGAATAACATCCTGCATTTATATTTTTAGAAAAAACTCTAAAAAATGTCATTCTCGTAGTAAAAATCTCAAAAAAAAAAGTTACTTCCGGTCAAAAAACGTACTTCCGGTTGTTGGATTTTTTTGGCTAACGAACTAGTCCGAGCGACGTAGACAACCAACATGTGGACCAAATTTGAACCAAACCGGACTTAAAATGCGGCCGCTAGAGTGCGAACACATATATACCTATGTATATATGATTTTTAATGACACTCCAAAACGTGTTCTGGGGACCATGATCGGTGCTCATTTGCTAATCCCGACCTTGGGTCTTACCATAAGGGCCACATCTGCAATAGCTCATTTTTCCTATGGAAATTCACTAATAATGAATGAGAGGGAAGTAGGTGAAGGTTGAAGAGGGAAAGAGAAAGATATGTAATGGAACTTTAACAAGATGAGGACTGTGAGGAGCTAGAGACGGAAAAGTAAGAAAGATACAGGGGAAAGGCGAAGAAACCAAAACAGATGTAACTAAACGAAACGTAGAAAAAAACTAATAATTCGACCACGCAGCTGAACCGCTGACGTGGTTGAGCGAATTAAGTTTATTTCCACTTTATTCCAAACAGGCGGTCACAAAACAATTAATAACGCTTGCATAAACTTTGCCCTATATTCCTATATCATATACAACCGCCCCAATTTGTTACAGCTGGCAGCTTCTATATAAATTACAGTGACACTTTGTCTGGTTTGTTTCCTATTTATTAAATGTACACCATTACACAAAAGCTAAAAGGAAATGTTGGCACTTGTTTATGTCTGAATGGTTAAAGCCTATTCGCATGTATTGATAGACTTATGGATTGCATTAATGTAAACCTATCGGATTGGTTATATTCTAACTAGTAAGCACCAGTGAAAAATCACAGGCAGATTAATTAGGTACCAATCAGAAATACATCATTTAGAAAACAAACTATTTAAAAACAACACTAAGGAATACTTATCTAGGCCTACCTAACTATGCTGACGGGGATTTTTAACTCGGTAAATGTGTACAATAATAAGGATTATAAAACTGTAGGCCTATTTGTTAAACATTTGTATTTTAAGTTATTATATATTTAAAGATAAAAATATTATCTTTTAATTGCTTTTTATTTCATATTGATAGATCAAATGATTTAGAAGTTATCAATACTATAGTTGGTCTTTAATATTGTTATAAGAATCGATCTACTTAGCAGACACTTCGGCTTTAATATCGTAAGCTACAAAAACAATCAGGGTACCATAAACTGACACGATACCTTCCTTCAGTTTTAACGAGAAATTCCTTCGCCTTTGTGTTATAAGCTTTGGGATTTAGCTCAGCATACTTCCGTGTATAGTAAAGAAAACTTAACGAGAATGCAAAGTACAACAGCTGTTTGGTGTAATCATATGTTTGGTAAACTCTTAGTGCTTGTAAAATGCATTACCACAATATCTTATCTTCTAAAGCGAGAGATAATTGTCTGTCTGCTAAATGGATCTGGAATATCCGTCTAAGGATTTTTGATTTTTTGATTTTATATGGGGCTTTTGGCCAGGAGAAATCGATTGGAAATGGTCACCAGTCTGGGAAAATTCGTTTTCTACGTCTTTTTATTAAATTAAAAAGTGAAATTTGTCCATTTTAAACAATACAAAGCACAGCTGATGCAAATGTTTTCAATGTCATTACAATAATCATCTGTTTTCTTTTAAACGAAGCACAGCTGATGCAAATGTTTTCAATGCCATTACAATAATCATCTGTTTTCTTTTAAACTGTATTTTTATTGCAGGTAAGCCTAATGTTGTATATACCCTTTATTTAGTTGTTTAATGTTATAGGCCTAACCTCTAAACTCAATAATCCAATATTTATTATTGAAATCATAGCCCTGCTTATAATCGAGCTTTAGCTCGGTCTCCTGGTACTAAACAATAAACCACGTGCTAACCACGTAACAATAAACTATATACGATATTTTAAGTTGGCGGAATAGCCCAGTCGGTATAGGTTACAACTACCAGTAATTAGCAATACGGCTGAATTTTTTTTATAAGTACATTAAAGTATGTAGATTAACATAAAAAAAGTTTACCAGTCTATCGATTTCCCAAAGTCGAAAAAAAAATCGATTATCATTTTTTTTCGATTATCCTTAATATTTCGAGCTGGGATGAAGATAGAGGAAAATAAAAAATACCACCGTGTAGATGAGGTATTTTTCAACAAAAAAGGTCATACGTATTTATTTCGTCCGAGCAATGGTTTGTCTGGAAAAAATTCGATAATGCAGGTATGTATTTTGCAGCACGTGAAATCACTAAAAGGGGACATCTTATTCATATATGAAGCGTTGGCTCATTCTAAATTGGCCGAATTTTAATATATCGAATTGAAACTTGGTATAGGAGTTAAAATATATATTTTAAACATTTATGCTGAGTCTCAGCTTGTTATCTTGAAAATGACCCGATCTAGGAGTCGATTTCGATTATCGATTTTAGGAGTACCGGATCCTCCAATTCATTTTAAACAGCTCCAGTTTAGAAACTTTTTGGAATATCAACATCAAATTTGTTTTACAAGTTGAGTACATCAGTATAAATATTCTTAGTAAGTATGAACGATTTTTTTCTTGTTATTTTTAAAAACGAGGCGCTTGAAAATAGTCTTCTGTTTTACCTATCTCGTTTTAACTATAACACTTTTGGATTCAACGACTCCATTTTCGACATTTTTGAACATATCGATTTAAAAATTGGTACAGAAGTTAAAAATACAACTGTTTTTTGCTATACTTATTTTAAAAACTATATTTAAAAAAATGACTAATCTGCAGCTGATCAACTCAAGCGTTTTGATGAAAAATCTAAAAAGGTCTAAAATTATACTTTTTTAATTTACTTGTGCTTTTAAAAGTAACTAATGAAAAAGGTTTATACTCCTTGAACTTGTTTGAATATATATATTTAACTTGTAAAAAAACTTTTAGGTTGATATTTTGAAAATTTTCTAAACTGGAGCTGTTTAAAATGAATTGGTGGGTCCGGTACTCCTAAAATCGAGAAATCCATTAATAAGTCAAGTGGCTCTAGATTGGGTTATTTTCAAGATAACAAGCTGAGACTCAGCACAAATGTTGAATATATACAGGGTGTTTCACGGGAACCCTGACAAACTTCAGGAAATGGTTCCTTGTATCAAGGGAAGAAAAAAATGTTATATAAACATAGGTCCCAAACCCATTTTTTTCGTACTTATAGCTGAAAATTGCTTTTTTCCAGATTTCCATGTAGTTCTAGTGTTTTTTTACCTCTAGACAAAAATTGAGTAGAGATATTGTGTTAAAACTTATACTGGTAGTTGGAGCAGAAAATTCTGCAGACATACCATTGTTTTTAGTCAGAAAATAACAATAATTATTCGGTGGTTGCCTTCCAAATTGTAAAATTAATTTAAAAAATTTAAGCTTAAAAAATGTTTTTTTTTTATTTCACAAGCTTTTATGTGAAAACTACTTGACAACTTGGGCTGCAACCTTACCAAAAGTTGTCAAATTTTATGTAGAATAAGATTATATCACAACTTCCTTAGTTTTATAAGCAGTTTCAGTCAGATTTTTATGATTTTGTAAAGTATTGTAACACAAAATACAAATAAAATTTTAGAGATTGTACTCTAAAATTTTTCCTTTTTAAATAAGTTTGTTTTTAAACATCTAATATCATTCAGTGTGGGTTTTTATAATATAAAATATGAAGAAAATTCATTTAAACAAAATCTGCATAGCTTTGTCTATTAACTGTCTACCAATTTTTCACCATAACAATCGAAATGAAAAGGTAAAACAACATGTTTAATTAAGCATCTCCAAATTTACTTACAGTAATTTAAATTGTACATGGATAATAGTAATTTAAAATTTTACAAATTAAGGTAAACCGAATATTAATTATCTTAAAATGTTTTCGAAGTGTCCCCGTTGTGGTCTCGGCAAAATCGAGCTCTCTGCAGCACGGAAGATGTTGCTCTTTGTACCATTTTAGGATTGTCTTTGATTGTTCGTGCAACATTGAAGATTGTTTCTAGCAGCTCCTGTCTTGTTTGCGGTTTGGTTTTGTAAACTTCCATTTTCATATATCCCCACAGGAAGAAGCCCATCGGGGTAAGGTCTGGTCACCTGGGTGGCCAACGTACTGGTCCATGGTGAGCAATTATTCTTTCAACAAAACGGTTATGTAAGAACCGAGTCACATGACGAGATATGTATGCGGAGGCGCTCCGTCATGCTGGTAAAACATAGTTCCTCTGATTTGGAGAGGGATGTCCTCAAGAAGCTCAGGAAGTACGAATTGTAAAAACTGTAAATACGTTACACCATTTAACACCCCATCTAATAATGTAAGGGCCTATAAGTTTGTCATTAATAAGTCCGCACCAAACATTGACTGAAAATCTTCGTTGAAAGTTTGTTTCTACTGGAGCATGTGGATTTTCTTCAGCCCATATGTGAGTGTTTTTCCAATTGTTAATACCATTCCGGGTAAATCGTCTGTAAAGAGTATTAACTTAACCAACCGACGCCGACGATTAGCTGCAATCCAACGACAAAACACAGACCTCCTAATATTATCGCCGTGGTGAAGAGCCTGGACTTTCTGTAGATGATAAGGGTACAAACCTTCATTATTTAAAATTCTCCATGCCTGAGTAGAAGATACAATGTGTTGTGTTGAAAGCCTCCTTACACTAGTACCTGGGCTTCGTTGAACAGAATCCAGAATGTTTTCTTCCGCCTCAACTGGTGTTTGAATAACATTACCAGGTTTACGTTTATTAAAAGAACCTGTCTCACTCAAACGGTTAAGTATGTCCGTAAATACTTGCCTGTTAGGTACACGCCTTTTGGGGAATCTTCTGCCATACTCAACAACAGCTGCTCTTGAACTTCCATTACAAAAGCCGTACACAAAGTTCATATCAGCGTACTCACTATTAGTAAACATAATTTTGAAATGATTGTTACTGTAAAGAAGGCTAGTGCTAAAATATTGTTTACAAATAAAAACTGTCAACAATGGGGTTAATCAGCTGACTAAAGACAGCTGATTAGTGATTGTATACCCAGCTTGAAACCATGTGTCAATTAATAGTAATATTAAATAACACTAAGGGAGTAGTTGGATTTAGAAAATAAGGCCAATACACTTTTTACATATGCATAGCAATTACTTCTGTTACCAATTTTATATTGAAAAATCAAACAAAAAATCTTATTCTACATAAAATTTGACAACTTTTGGTAAGGTTGCAGCCGAAGTTGTCAAGTAGTTTTCACATAAAAGCTTGTGAAATAAAAAAAACATTTTTTAAGCTTTAATTTTTTTAATTAATTTGACAATTTTGAAGGCAACCACCGAATAATTATTGTTATTTTCTGACTAAAAAACAATGGTATGTCTGCAGAATTTTCTGCTCCAACTACCAGTATAAGTTTTAGCACAATATCTCCACTCAATTTTTGTCTAGAGGTAAAAAAACACTAGAACTATATGGAAATCTGGAAAAAAACCATTTTCAGCTATAAGTACGAAAAAAATGGGTTTGGGACCTATGTTTATATAACATTTTTTTCTTCCCTTGATACAAGGAACCATTTCCTGAAGTTTGTCAGGGTTCCCGTGAAACACCCTGTATATTTTAACTCCTATGTCAAGTTTCAATTCGATATATTAAAATTCGGCCAATTTAGAAAGAGCCAACGCTTCATATATGAATAAGATGTCCCCTTTTAGTGATTTCCCCTGCTGCAAAATACATACCTGCATTATCGAATTTTTTCCGGACAAACCATTGCTCGGACGAAATAAATACATATGACCTTTTTTGTTGAAAAATACCTCCCCTACACGGTGGTATTTTTTATTTTCCTCTATCTTCATCCCAGCTCGAAATATTAAGGATAATCGAAAAAAAATGATAATCGATTTTTTTTTCGACTTTGGGAAATCGATAGACTGGTAAACTTTTTTTTATGTTAATCTACATACTTTAATGTACTTATAAAAAAAAAATCAGCCGTATTGCAAATTACTGGTACTTTTGGTCAAAATTGACCTTTACCGACTGGCCTAGAAATCGTACCATGAACGACTACAACAGGTGTACTTATTAGCGAATCTCCATAGGAAAGATGAGCTATTGCAGTAAACGTTATGATGAGACCTATCATCAATGAGCACCGATCATAGTCCTCATAACAAGTTTTGGGGTGTCGTTAAAAATTATACATGTGTTCGCACTCTAACGGTCGCAATTAAAGTTCGATTTGATTCACAAGTTGGCTTTATAAGTTGCTCGGATGAGTTTGTTAACCAAAACAATCGGAAGCACGTTTTTTGACAGTAAGTAATTTTTTTTAGATTTTTCGTAGTAAAATGAAACATTTTTGGGGTTTTATCTAATATGTAAAAAAAAAATAAAGGAGATTATTCCGCAAATTTGGTTTTTTACACGATCTTATAGGCCGTCTAGTATCCCCAAAAATGTATCAAAACAAAAAGTACCATATAAGTACTCGGTTCAAATAAACGTGGGGGACTTTACCGCTTTACTCGCAAAACGACTTACTCTGCGGCGAGCGAAGCGAAGCAGCCCATAATCCGAGAACGTTGGTTGAAACTCTAAACCATATTAACATAATTTTGGAAATTCACTCAACTCACGTCAGCGGTTCAGCTACGCGGTCGAATTATTTTAAAATAAACGCTATTATCTAACACAAAGTTTGTTTAGCTATTTGCTACTTATAATATTATTTTAAGTAGTAAAATCCCGTGAAAAATTATTTGCAGATTAATTTGATACAGTTCAGAAAAAAATTAATTTCAAAATACTAACTTTCATCTTCTATAGAATGTTATTAATGTAGGCTGTATGACTTGCTTTGACGTTAGAAATGTAAAGAATGCCGTAAAGAAGTTAGGCCCTAAAGAATGAAGTAAACAAAAAGGGTTGTAAAAATAGTTTACATACATTTTCAACGATTTCTAACCTCAAAGCCGATCGATCATATTGAATATTATAGCCTGCGTTAGTTTTATAACTTGAACACAAAAATAACCAACATACAGGCATTATAAAAAGTTTGTTTGATTGAAGTTGTTAACATAAACACAAAATATAATGTAGGTTTCGTTAAACATATGACGAGCGAAATCAGCTGTTATGTCTGTAGTGGTGTTTATTGTTGACAGAGTTGCTCAGTAACATAACACATTTATTTAAAACTAGGGAAAACCCCCGCACGCCAACCCCGTTGGAACCTTCTATACACATAACCATGTTACGTTTTATTTATAATAAAGGTGTAGGATTAATAATAACCACAAAGCTAAGATGGTAAATAATGTTAAATGTTCAAATCAAATTATTTCGTATATTTTATAACAGCAGTTATAATAAGGTTAAAAGAATCATCCAGGCTCAGGTCTACACTTTAATAAAAACCTAACCTAAAAGTTATAAATACAAATAATTGCTTCAATGGAAATATTGAAGCAGACGGCAGTTTTGTCTGTGATTTTATTCAATTGGTTGCTATGGTACTAAATGTTGGCTCCTCAATCTAGGCCTAACCCGAGATTTTTCCGACTAAATTTACAAATAGTCTTTTGAAATAAAAAATGGTAATTATAGTATATATTACTCAAGGATAGTGCAGCTTTTTGTTAGTAAAAATATTTTTTCAATGGTTCAGTAGTTCCAGAGATTACCCCTCTACGTACAAACAAACAAACAAACAAAATTTTAACCTCTTATAATATTAGTATACATGATAGTTATTTTACACGACCTTGCGCATGCGCTTTACTAATTAGTCACTCACGTACGGACGTACACTAGCTTTTTTATTTGATAACACCAGGTAATACAACTCGCTCTACGAATCCAATAAAGCTTGTATGAAATTTCTCGTTAAAACCGAAGTAGCAGCGTCAGTTTATAGTATCCTGATTGTTTTCTTGTGACGATATAAAAGTTGTTTCACAAAATGTCATGTCTTCCTGATATTAAACTCGAAGTTTGTGTATAAAAACAATATAGACACCGTTTAGTAGGTTGGATTCTGTCGGCAAAACATTGTAAACCTCGCTTTCTACGCGATAATGTAAAAATAACTGTGCAGATTTTTGTTGAAACGACATCTTCTAAAATTGACTTGAAGGATTCATTGCTCGCAATATAGTTTCTGAGTTCTATATCAACATACATAAGAACAAATATTGGTCTACTCACGAAGATGCTGGTTAACAGTCTGCGTGTACGAAAACATATTAGTAGAATTTGTTTGCACCTCAGCCTCCAGCCCGGCTCCCGCAATGCTTAGTTTCGCTTCGCTCGCAGCGGACAAACTCTCTTTTTATATTATTTTACGTTTTGATTGTTTTTGGGGGAATTAGACGGGCTGTAAGATCGTGTAAAAAACAAAATGTGCCGAATAATATCCTGTATTTATTTTTTAAAGAAAAGAACCCGAAAAAGTTTAATCTAGTACGAAAAATCTTAAAATGTTGTTACTTCTTGTAAAGGAACGTGCTTCCGATTGTTGTATTTCCTTGGCCAACGAACTCGTCCGAGCGACTTAGAAAACCAACTGCTGTACACAATTATTTGAACCAAATCGGACTTAAAATGAGGCAGTTAGAGTGCGAATACATATATGTATAACATTTTTAATGACGTGTTCTGGAAACCATGATCGATGCCCATTCGCTACTCCCGACCTTGGGTCTTACCAAAGGGTCACTGTAATAACTCATTTTTCCCATTGAAATTCGCTAATAACTTCAAATATGGATTTAAGGCGCTTAAACTAAAAAATTACGTTTACCATTTAATAAGTGTTTACAAGAATTGCGCACAGCAAAAGATTTATCGTGTTAATTTCGTAGCGGAACGTTGGTAGCACTGCAGTACAGTGTTTAAGTTTAGTATTTAGTGCGACGTTTATTAAAACCCGAAGTGTTATGTTGGTAATGAAAATAGGAGTGGGAATAATCGCGACCCTTGTTGCACACCTGGGGGAGAAATTAAGTCGGTTATGTTTTTAAAAGTTGTAACTGTAAAAATGTAATACTTTTGTAAATTTATGAAAAATCACTGGCTGCAGATAAATCACTGGTTCCAGCTAAATCACTAGCTCGAGCTAAATCACTAGCTCCAGCTAATCACTAGCTCCAACTAAATCACCAGCTCCAGCTAAATCACTAGCTCCAGCTATCACTAGCTCCAACTTAATCACTAGCTCCAGCTAAATCACTGGTTCCAGCTAAATCACTAGCT
>JAGFPH010003675.1:111006-127210 GCA_018207615.1 Philaenus spumarius
ATCACTAGCTCCAGCTAAATCACTGGTTCCAGCTAAATCACTAGCTCTTACTAAATCACTAGCTCCAGCTAATCACTAGCTTCAACTAAATCACTAGCTCCAGCTAAATCACTGGTTCCAGATAAATCACTAGCTCCAGCTAAATCACTGGTTCCAGCTAAATCACTACCTCCTACTAAATCACTAGCTCCAGCTAATCACTAGCTCCAACTAAATCACTAGCTCCAGCTAAATCACTGATTCCAGCTAAGTCACTAGCTCCAACTAAATCACTAGCTCCAACTGAATCACTAGCTCCAGCTAAATCACTGGTTTCAGCTAAATCACTAGCTCCAGCTAAATCACTGGTGATTTAAATGTGTTTTAACTTAATGTTTGACGACCTCCATTCAACGAGAGATTCTGATGATGGGGTACAGATCAGGAAACGCGTCAAATAAATTAATAATAATTCGACCACGCAGCTGAAACGCTGAAGTGAGTTGAGAAAATTTCCAAAATTAAGTTTATAGGCCTATATTTTAGGGTTTCAACCAACAATTTGGGAAATAGGTCTATTCACGACCGTGCTGAATAGCTGCAAAATGCTTCGCACGCCAACCCCTGTATTGGGAGTTTCTTCAATACACAATGCATTGAGTGCTTCGCACGCCAACCTCACGGTGGCATTCACCACATGGCTTTGAACTGGGTACGTTTATGGTATTTTACGTTTTGATCGATTTTGGGGGAACCAAGCGAGCTATAACGTCGCGTAAAAAAAATGTGCAAAATAACATCCTACATTTATATGTTTTAGAAAAATTATTCTCGTAAGAAAAATCTCTAAAAATAGTTACTTCCGGTAAAAAAATGTATATATATATATGTGATTTTTAATGACACACCAACAAGTGTTCTGGGGACCATGATCGATGCTCATTTGCTACTCCCGAACTTGGGTCTTACCATAAGGGCCGCTGCAATAGCTCATTTTTCCTATGGAAATTCCCTGTAAAGATGTCACTGATGGAAAAACATAAGATAGTGTACTATTATATTTAATAACGGTTCTGGGTTTATATGATCAATACATTTGACTTTTCATAAGGTTTACTTTCTTGTTCGAAGTTTAATCATACTTTGTTGTGATAAAGTAAAGGTTAACCCAATCAGACGATGCATTTTCAAATCAATAGAAGGGCGCGCCGGCAATAACACAGAATATTGTCAGTCAATACAAACTGACGCTTCGCATTGATTGATAGTCCTGCAGGTTAACTGTTTGAACATTAAATGTATTATACTTCGGCATCGTCTTTGATATCGTTGAAATGAGCACCGATCTTGGTCCCCAGAACACGTTTTGGGAGTGTCATTAAACATTATGTTCACACTCTAACGGCCGCATTTTAAGTCCGATTTGGTACACACGTTGGTTGTTTATGTTGCTCGGACTGTTTGGGTAGAAGGTAAATAAAATAACAGTCTGTAGTCTAGTCAAAATGATTTTTTCTTAAAAAACACAGGTTTGTTCCTAATTCACTCGTTTAAATACAAGTCCTATAACAGTTTATCTTTGCAATTTTACCGTTAAACGGGACCTACTATTGAAATAATAGAGGGTTGGCGTGCGAAGCACGCAATGCATTGTGTATTGAAAATACTCAAAATACGGTGGTTGACGTGCAAAGCACGCAATGCAAAGTGTAGTGAAAATTCTCCCAATATGGTGGTTGGCGTGCGAAGCACGCAATGCATTGTGTATTGAAAATTCTCCCAATATGGGAGTTGGCGTGCGAAGCACGCATTGAATTGTGTAATTAAAATACTCCCAATACTGGGGTTGGCGTGCGAAGCACGCAATGCATTGTGTATTGAAAATACTCCCAATATCGGGGTTGGCGTGCGGAGCACGCAATGCATTGTGTATTGAAAATACTCCCAATACTGGGGTTGGCGTGCGAAGCACGCAATGCATTGTGTATTGAAAACACTCCCAATCAGGTGTTAGCGTGTGAAGCACGTAATGCACTGTGGATTGAAAATACTCCTAATACAGGGGTTAGCGTGTGAAGCACGCAATGCATTGTGTATTGAAAATACTCCCAATACGTGGTTGGTGTGCGTAGCACGCAATGCATTGTGTATTGAAAATACTCCCAATAAGGGGGTTGGCGTGCGAAGCACGCAATGCATTGCGTATTGAAAATACTCCCAATACGGTGGTTGGCATTCCCAATATGGGGGTTGGCGTGCGACGCACGCAATGCATTGTGTATTGAAAATACTTCCTATACGGGGGTGTGCGTGCGTATCACGCAATGCACTGTGTATTGAAAATACTCCTAATATGGGGGTTGGCGGGCGAAGCACGCAATGCATTGTGTATTGAAAATACTCCCAATACGTGGTTGGTGTGCGTAGCACTCAATGCATTGTGTATTGAAAATACTTCCAATACGGTGGTTGGCGTACGAAGCACGCAATGCATTGTGTATCAACAATACTCCCAATACAGTGGTTGGCGTGCAATGCACTGTGCGTCGGCCGCTTCTCATAGTGTTTAGTGTCAAGCTCACATGTGCGTCCTTAGCAGTGAACATGTTAAACGGAACCTACTACTGAAATAATAGTCTCTTGTATTACATACAACATGTCATAAGAAAACGAAATCACGGACGTGATGTAAGCGGGCTAAAATATACCTCGGTTGTTATTGATGGAAATAGTCGTAGCGTTTCAGTGAACAATAAACTCTATTGAAATGCAGAGTCTTATATTGATTGCAGACTTTAGGTTCAAGTCTCCGTGTCTTTAAGTGTAGAGATTGATTGAAGTCAATCCGTGAGGGACAATTAGTCAAAACCAGACTGAACAAGTTGTGTTAAGGAGGTTTTGTTTGCTAACATTTGAATATAGTCCTGTTAAAGTTACCATTTCTTGGGAAGCTTTAGAAAGGTGACTATTTTTTAAATGTGTGTAGCCGGGTACAGCAGCTAGTTGAGTCGTAAACAGTTTTTACAATTTAGTAAAAGATCAAAATCTTTCCTACGGTTTGGGTTGGAGGGACAAACACTGTTAAAAATGTGTATAGTTTAACATTGTTTTTATAACAATTTTAGCCATTGGTTCATTTCTTTTTATGTAATTCTGTTCTAAGTGTAATTAAGGTAATTACTGTAATAAAATATTAACCCTCTTTTACAGTTAATAGTAGAATAGCAATATTGATTGTCGCTAAAACAGTTCCAAGCATCCTCAAGGTGTTCTCCTTCCCACCCCTACTCCAGATCTACCCTTCCTCTGCTTATTTATTTAATGAGTAATTTTATATGCTTCAGTTTTGACTTGATTACTAATAAATTCTGTCATTAAATTTTGTTTTTAAGATTAACTTTTACGGTACGCTTTGCTCCTGATACATTAATGAATGCTTGAGTATTGGAGATAAAATACATTTTACGTTCTTATTACGTTTTTTGAGTTTGTTGATCGGAGTCATTATACGGAAAGAAACTGTGACACTTTCAGGACGTGGTCTAGTAGAGAAAATAAAGAAAATAAACGGTACCAGGAACTGGCACATACTTTCTCACAAACATATTTAAATTATTAAACAGATTCACTGTGACTTCATAATTGTAGGGTGAGGTAGGAGAGGTGATATTAAAGTGGAGATTAACTAATAAATATTATTATTATTAGCTAGAGAGAAAACTATTCGATCGATTTCGAACAAATTTACACTAAACACGTAAATTAGGCCTGTTTAAATGCACGAATTTTTTTTTAAATTTGGAAAAACAACCCTCTTTTTGGCCAAAAAACTCCCAAAAATGAGTTATTATTATTATTAGCTAAACGAGAAATTTTTAGAAAGATACTGTTGGTATGCATATGGTAGGGTAGGCTACATTTAGGGCTTTAAATAAGCCAAATTTTATCTTATTCGTTAGAGCCGTTTTTTTTATAAAAAATAATAAATGATTTTGGGGAGTTTTTTGACCAAAAAGGGGGTTGTTTTTCAAATTTGTCAAAACCTTTTTTCGTCCATCTATGCAGGCCTACTTGACATGTGTGGTGCAAATTTGTTTGAAATCGATCGAATAGTTTTCGCTCTAGCTTTGTATGCATACAGACAGACATTTAGTAAAACCCAATTTTTTGGACTCAGGGGGTCCCAAAACGGATTTTTACACAAAAATCTCAACATCGATTTTTTTTGCGACCACTACACTTTCTCTATACTATAGTATAGTGAGAAAGTAAAAGTACATATAGCTTCGGAAATGCGTCGTTCTTCAGTTCTCTACCATTTTGTTTATTTTTTTTTACAAAATACTTAATATCTTCTGATGTAGGAAGTATATTGAGCCCAAATTTTGGGTACATATTTGTTATGTTACAAAACATTTCAATAAACAAAAAATGCCCTTTTTTAATGACAAACATTTTAACGCTTGCCCCTTAAACGCTTGTTGTCCCTATTGATACGTGCCTGGAGAATTTTTGTGCGGTTTGTTTTAAATGAAAGAAAATGTTGTTATTATTATTATCAAAAAATTATGAAGTGTAATTTTTGTTTCATCGTTATCCTCATTTCCATGAAAATATTAGAGTATGCAATGATCTGTTTGCATTGGCTTTGTCATGGATCGCCTGGCCGTGATTCCAATAAAGGTATCTATAAAAATAAATGTTTCTTCCTTTGTCCTCTATGAATTAAAAATCTATTCGACCGATTTCACTAAAAATTTCACAGTTTATCCACATTATTGCAGGAGTGTTTAGACGTTACAATTACTACAGTCTAAGGGGTTTAAATGGGGTTGCTACCCCTATACAATAAATATAAATTAAATTACTCTCTACAACCTATAAAGCTAGCATTTTGTAATAATATTTTTTAAGGGACATCAAACACAATTTTTATTTTATTACTTAAGTTAAAATGATGAAATGGAATAACTACCCTTGAAATTAAATATGAATGGATACATTTACTTTTTTTATATTCTCAAAAACAACTTGTCTAATTTCACTAAAATTTCACAATTTACACATATTAGTACCAGGGTATTATAGACAATATGGTCACTACAAATAAATAGATTTAAATGGGGTAGCTACCCCTGTGCAATACAAATAAATTACTCTAAATTCCTACAAACTATAAAGCTAAAACTATTTAATATTATTCTTAATTGATATTAACAAAAACTTTTGAACTTCAATTACTTAAGTCGAAGGTATGAAATGGGATATCTACCCTTAAAATTAATTAAAGTAATAGCGAAGCATTGACTGGTCCAGTAGTACTACACAAATAAAAAACAGAGCTGGGAAAAATAAGACTGAAACATGAAAAGAAATAAGAATTTGTACGAAGCGAAGTTCATGATCAATAACTATAACATCCAACCCTATATAATTTTAAAGTCTGTTTGAAAGAAAGCACTTTACTTAATTATAAAGTTTTCTACTTATTAAACCTGAATAGAATCTCAATCAGCTTTGAACTACTTTGTTTCCTTTACAAACAAAGTTTCATTATAAAAACATCCAAGTATTATACACTTTGGCGTTCCGAGCTGTGAACAAGTTTTGCGACTGACTGGTGAAAACAATTTAATATCAGATTTTATACGTTTACTCTCTGCTCGCTTAGCCTACCGACCTCCGCGGTGGTGTCTGGTCTATTTTTATGTAGAAGAGAGGAAATTTTCAAGTTATAAAGTATTACCAAAATGTGATTCGGTAAAGTAGTATTTCAAACTGGTCAGGTAGACCTAGTCTATACTAATATTATAAAGAGGTAAAGTTTGTTTGTTTGTATGTAGGGGGTAATCTCTGGAGCTACTGAACCGATTGGAAAAATAGTTTTACTAATAAAAGGCTACACTATCCCTGAGTAACATAGGCTATAAATTCATTTCAATAAAAACATTTTTTTTATTTGCATATTTGTAAATTTAGTCGGAAAACATTCTTAGGTTAGGCCTAGACCGATAAATCAAAACATGTATTTTACATTTATTACTAAAGCAACCAATTGAATAAAATAACAGATAACAGCTGTTTGCCTTAATATTACCATTAACAGCAAATTTCAAACTTTGTGTTTCTAACTTTTAGGTTAGGTTTTTATTAAAGCGTAGACCCGAGTCTTGCTGGTTCTTTTAACTATTAGTATAACTGCTGTTATAAAAATGTACGAAACAATTTGATTTGAACATTTAATATTATCTACCGTTTTAGCTTTGGGGGTTGCTGTTAATCCTACATCTTTATTATAAAGAAAACAAAACACGATTATGTGCATAGAAGGTTCCAACGGGGTTGGCGTGCGGAGCACGCAGGGGTTTCCCCTAGTCAAAAATATAATTGGTATAATTTTAACACTGATAGGTGTTGGTTTTATGATACAGTAAGCCTTTGTGTTTGTTATAACCTAAACTAAAAAACAGTTGGTTGTTGAGAATAATTTACCTGATTATAAATTTGTTTGTTATGGTACTAAAATCCAAACGCTTTCAAGAAACTTGTGTTGGTTTGGTATAGGTATATCGTAAAATTGCGTTAAGCTTATGATCCAAATCAGCTGTTTTTTTTTGTAGTGTGTAACAACAGATGTTTCAATCGTAGTACGGTAAGCCTTTTTCATCTACTTTTTTGTTTGTGTTTGTTTTTATTTTGTCGACGTATTCTAAAAAAAGTTTGGTTGTGAAAAATAATTCTAAATTTTGGTTGTTATGGTAATGATTATGCACGCATTCAACTAAAGTGTGTTGGAGTGTAGGCCACATCTAGAATTACCAAGAAATTTAGTTTTTAGCCATAACTTGGATATCTTTTGAAAAGGATGAAAAAAAACAATTTTGGTTGTAATTAAAATATCAACTTTTTTGTTTCATAAAATATTTTTGTAAAGTTATTACTTTTAGGATTATAACAATTTTAAAAGGCTGCTATTTTTAAAGTTCACAAAAAACATTTTTTTGAGCAACGATAAAAGTTTATGTAACAAATATCTATTGTATTTCCAAAGATTTTGAGTGTTTAGTAAACAAAATGGCGAAAAACCAAGCATTTTTGGACCTTTGATTATTTAAATTATTTCCTCATTTTCACCTGGAGAAATCACCTTGTATAAAAAAGAAAAACCATTAGCATTCGATTACTTGAGTCCAAGGGGTGGAATTGGAAAACTACCCTTAAAAATAAATAATAATTCGTATGAAGCTACAGACCTTATACTTGGCACTATGCTTTATGTAAAATATGTTTTTTTTTTAAATTGCGTGTTATGGTAAGCCTTAATATTTACCTGATTGTCCTTTCATTTATTTAATCACATCTGCAAGCTAAGCCGCGTATACCTACTAGATAACTGTACATTCATATCTATACATATAAACAAAATTGAAGCGTCTGTCAGCGATTTCAAAATATAAGCTTTTTCTAAGCTCATATGGTTGTTCACAAATTACAAACACCTAAACACACATATATACATTTTTGGTATATCTTTCTGTCTGTTTGTTTGGCCGGGCTAACCTCCGGAATGGCTGAACCGATTTTGACAAAACTCTCATTAACATGTAGAGGACTTTTCAGAGATTATTTTAGACTAGCTGACCCGTACGGCGTTGCCCGTGGTGGTTGGTATTTTCAGTCTTATTAAAGTAATTGTATTCTTTTTAAGTGTTCAGTCAGTGAGTGGTATTTGGCTTATATATATATATATAGATCTCAAATAATAAAAGCACTATTGTCATAATAATAAAAGATCTGAAATTATGATTTTAGTAACTTTGATCCCCCCAAACCCCTCTTAAAATTTCGAAATTTTTCAAATCCTTTCTTAGTGAGCACCTATGGCCGTAGAGGAAACTACATACAAAATTTCATTCCAATCCGTTTGCTAGTTTTGAAGAAATTGTGATTTAAAAACTTTGATCCCCCCAAACCTCCCCTAAAATATCGAATTTTTTTAAACCCTTTCTTAGCGAGCGCCTATGGCCCTAGAGGAAGCTATATACCAAATTTCATTCCAATCTGTTCGGTAATTTTGGAGAAATCGGAGGTTTAGTAATTTTTACCCCCCAAACCCCCCTAAAATTTCCAATTTTTTAAAACCCTTTTTTAGTGAACACTTATGGCCCTAGAGGAAGCAACATACCAAATTTCATTTCAATCCGTTCGGTAGTTTTGAATAAATCGTGATTTAATAACTTTGATCCCCCAAAACCCCCCTAAAATTTCGAATTTTTTCAAACCCTTTCTTAGCAAGCACCTATTGCCCTAGAGGAAGCTATATACCAAATTTCATTTCAATCCGTTCTGTAGTTTTGAAGAAATCGTGATTGAATAACTTTGATCCCCCCAAACTCCCCCTAAAATTTCGAATTTTTTGAAACCCTTTCTTAGTGAGCACCTATGGCCGTAGAGGAAGCGACATACCAAATTTCATTTCAATCCGTTCGGTAGTTTTTGAGAAATCGTGATGAGCGAGTCACTGACTCAGTGAGTCAGTGGGTTTTCGCTTTTATATATATATAGACTACTTTTTATTACGAAGTGTTTAAAGTTCCTGTAAAAAATTAAAAAAATGTAAACATTATTGACAAAATTAGGGATTTTGTGAACAAATGTTGAGTATATTGCGTGTCTATTTCAATATATGTCTTACATTATGTACAGCCCACACCTACCCCCACCACCCAATTTAGATCCAAGTGCTTCTGTCCTAATCAATCATCATTTCCATAAATCTTCCTGATAAAAGTTTGAACAAATATAAAAATTATTAACAAAATTATTAATTTTGCATTGGCATCATCATATGTCACTGCTGAGGTTGACAGTTGCAGAGCCTTTAGTTTATTAATAAATAATTTGTTTAGTGCAGTTAATTTTAAAATACTAATGTTATGTTTGTATGAATAAAGCATTCACTTCCTTCCCACCCTTACAGCTGTTAATACATTTAATTTCTTATTAAACCTTTTAAACCAGCTTTTATACTGTTATAAAAACCCTTTTCCTTGATTACCAATAAATTTCCCAAGTCCTGTTTTTAATAAACATGTTTCATTTAATTTAAATTTATTGAAATATATAACGATAAAATGTGTTATGAACGTAAATTACCCTGCACGTTATTGGATTCCTGAAAGCGAACTAAAATTAATTGAAAACATGGAAACATTATCATCGAAATTCCACAGGAAGGATGAGCTACTGCAGTCAATGATCACCGATCATGGTCCCCGGAAAACGTTTTGGGGTGTCATTAAATTTGTTATATGGTTGTATGTATGTATTCACACTCTAACGGCCGAATTTTACGTCCGATTTGGTCCAAATTTGGTGCACACGTTTCTTGTCTAAGTCGCTCGGATGAGTTCGTTAGCAAAACAAATCCAACAACCAGAAGAATGTTTTTTGACAGGAAGTAACTACTATGTGAGACTAATAAGTCTCGTGAAAAATCACAGACATCATTAGAAATTAGATACACATCATAAATACATCATTAAAAAAAAAAAAAAAAAAAAATGGGTGTGCTTAAACATGGGCCACACGTTGGAAGTGATAACTTCTATTACCAATTTATATTTTTATCAGTATTAATATTAGAGGAGAATAAAGGTCAACAAATTACACAAGTCAATATATTGTCAAAAAATATTATATCATATTTAGAAATTGCATAATTATATTATTATAGGCTAATATAAAATATAATAATTATAATATTAACATGTGCTTCCATAGTACATAGGCCTAAAATTGGCGTGAGAAGCACGCAATGCTCTGTGTATTAAAATTCTCCCAATACGGTGGTTGGCGTGCAATGCACTGTGCGTCGGCCGCTTCTCATAGTGTTCAGTGTCAAGCTCACATGTGCGTCCTTAGCAGTGAACGTGTTAAACGAAACCTACTACTGAAATAATAGTCTCTTGTATTACAACATGTCATAAGAAAACGAAATCACGGGCATGATGTAAGCGGGCTAAATATACCTTGGGTTATTATTGATGGAAATAGTCGTAGCGTTCCAGTGGACAATAAACTCTATTGAAATGCAGAGTCTTATATTGATTGCAGCCTTTAGGTTCAAGTCTCCGTGTCTTTAAGTGTAGAGATTGATTGAAGTCAATCCGTGAGAAACAATTAGTCAAAACCAGACTGAACAAGTTGTGTTAAGTAACCGTGTGGCAATCAACTTTAGTCCTGTTAAACTGGCTGTTTCTAGGAAAGCTTTAGAAGAGGTCACTGTTTTTAACGTGTGATGCCGAGTACTGCAGCTAGATGAATTATAAACAGTTTTTATAATTTAGTAAAAGATCAATGTATGTATCCTTCAGTTTGAACTGTGAAGGACTCGTCGTTAACTTTGTTTTTAAAACAATTTTAGCCGGTTCATTTCTTTTTGTGTAATTATGTTCAAAGTTTAATTGAATCAATTACAGTAATAAAACACTAATCCTCTTTTACAGTTATTATTATAATAGCAATATTTCTTGTCAGCTCCAAGCACCCTCCCTCCCACCCCTTTACCTTTTCAGTTTAATTTAATATACACTTTTTAAATCCACCCTACCCCTATCTTAGTGCCTCTGTCAAAATCAACAGACATTTCAGTGAAAATATCACTTATACAACATACTGTTATCTGTTTCCATTAGTTTAGCTGCGAGTCGCAGTGGTGGTTGGTGGGTGGCGGGGCCCCTAGTTGACCAATAATATAGCCCGTGTTATGAGTAATGTCTCCCCTATTTGCTAGAAGAGTTTTACAGTTCCAAATTTTGATCTTTAATCAGTTTTTTGTTTTGTGTCGGAAGAAAACAATCAAACCCAAAACAGCACAATTAAATAAAGTGTTGAGTATAAATTGTCGACCGAGCAGGCCTACTAATATTTTACAACTGGACTAAGACGGCAGTATGAATTTTATGAATAAAATTGGTAGTAATTTTTTAACTTTTGTATAGAGAATAAATATTTTGTCCAAAGCACAATATCTCTGCATTGAGCGAATCCCTTAAACTGTTCACGCTAATTGTTTTGCAACGCCAAGCCATTTCGGTGTGTGTGCAAGCATATTTTCAAAAATTCGCCAAATGTAGTAATTATAAACCAATCCAAAAGTGTTCCACAGCTTTCTTGTAGAGAAAGGTTCGAAGAATGTATATATATGCTAGTAAAATAAACGGTACCAGGAACTGGCACATACTTTCTCACAAACGTATTTAAATTATTAAACAGATTCACAGTGACTTCATAACTGTAGGTGAGGTGATATTAAAGTAGTAGATTAACTAATAAATAGTATTACTATTATCTAGAGAGAAAAGTATTCGATCGATTTCGAAAACATTTGCACCCAAAACGTCCATTAGGCCTGTATAGATGCATGAAAAAAGGTTTTGATTTTTTTTGAGAAACAACCCCCTTTATGGCCAAAAAATCCCAAAATATTATTATTATTATTAGCCAAACGAGAATTTTTAGAAAGATGCGGTTTTTTGCATACGGTAGGGTACATTAAGGGCTATAAATAAGCTAAATTTTATCAAAATCGTTAGAGCCGGTTTTTTTTTATAAGAAATAATTAGTGATATTTTTAGTGTTTTTTGGCCAAGAAGGGGGTTGTTTTTCAAAAAATGTCAAAACCTTTTTCATGCATTATACGGGCCTATTGCATGTTTGGTTTAAATTTGTTCGAAGTCAATCGAATAGTTTTCTCTCTAGTTTTGTATACGTACAGACAGACATTTTGTAAATACCACTTTTTTGGACTCAGGGTGTCCCAAAACGGATATATCCTCAAAAATCTCAACATCGATTTTTTTTGCGATCACTTTACTTTCTCTATACTATAGCATAGTGAGAAATTAAAATCAAACCAAAAGAGTACAAAAAGAGTACAGTCCTGCTAATAATTTGCACTTAGACAAAAACGTGGTATGAATTCTATGCCTAAAATTGCAGGTAATATTTTTAACTTTTGTGTAGAAAATAAATATTTTGTCGAAGCACAATATCTCTGCATTGAGCAAATTTAACGCTTAATTAAAATTTTCGATCATCAAACGGCGTTTTTCGAGACCCAAAGAAAACGCTAAAAACACGCAATAAGTTGATATTGGTAACAGAGTTTTAACAATTTTGTACTATAGTGGTTAAAAATCGAAGAGGTGGGCGTAACACTGTTGTAACTTCCATTGTTGGGGAAACTTAGTTGTCTATGAAATAACGTCGCAAGTTCCTAAGTACAGGTTTCCAACACAAAATATATGTCTAAACCTTATATTTTAGCTGTTGAATGTTGGCTACTCTGCTAAGAACGTTGCAACTTGTAGGATGTCATTAGTTTAAACTATTACATAATAATTTGCTTCCCACGCAACACTGTAATATCTTTTATCTACGACCATTGCAATAAACACCAATAACGCTATTACAAGTAACATCAGAAAAAGGTACATTACAAACCAAAAGCCAACCCGATTAGGTAATGATATCTTTACCTAACAGGAGTCACTTTACATAATAGGCTCTAGACCAATGAGAGCTCGTCATTTGACGGAAGTAGAGTTGTAATAAAAATAACGCTATTCGTACATCAGCTGATTGTACTCTTACGTTCCGGATGTTAGTGTGTTATTGTAACTAACCTCAAACGTGAGTTGACGCATTCCGCAAACATGAGTGATAGTGATGAATTTTGTTTAACTCCAGAGGAAATTAATACAAAAGCAAATTCGGCTCTAAACAATTTGTTGCCAGAAAAATCTAAATTTCGTTATGAAAAGGTTTATAACCAGTTTATGGAGTGGAAAACTAGAAATGGTGTTAGTTCGTTTATCTACGACCATTGTTATGGTTATGAGTAAAAGGAATGTTAATTTCACTCCTGTTAAAAGGGTATAAAATTGAAGAATTATTACACACTTCTTATTTTTTTACACCCTGTATATTTTTGGTCGTAGATAAAGTAGTGTACGCAACGATTGTATTCAGCCTTTAAGCCACTCGTGAGATATTTAGAACACTCGCTTCGCTCGTGTTCCAACTTACATCTCACTCGTGGCTTAAAGGCCTTCATAATACAATCGTTGCGTAAACTACTATAACAACAACGTTTTAACAATTTAATGTATTAAAAGTAGTTTCTTTTCTCTCCTGAAAACTTTTAGTTTTGAAAGTTACAACGTCCTTCGATCTATGTAACCCCGCCGTCGCAAAAATAAGTTTAACGTTTGTATCTGTGAGTCTGTGTATCTGTTTGTGGCATAGTAGCTCTCAAACGGATGGGCCGATTTCGATTTTTTTTTTTTTTTTTAAGTCAAAAGCTATAATTCAAGAAATCTGTTCAGCCGTTTGAAGATCATCAGCTCATTTCTAGTTGATGTTTCGGTGGTTTTTTAAAATTTTATAAACAATGTTGTAAGACTATTGACGACTAACTTAGTTTGCACTGTTTTGGTTGTACAATGTTTATCAACCGTAAATAAAGCGGTTGTACCCATCATCCGTAATACTTAAACAGCGTAGATTATACTTTGGGCTTATGCTTACAACTTCAATCATTATAATTTCTTGTGAAGTTGACTTTATTTAAATATGAGTATGATATAATACGTTATAAGATTTGCTTTGAGGTTATAAACTGAATATAGATATATCCTTTTATCATTAAAATTCGATTATACAAATTTAAAGAAGGGATACCGATTCTTTTAGCTTCGGAAACATTCGTACATCTTCGTATAACATATAAACATATTATATTATTAATTTCTTCACAATAATATTCATAACTTCTAAATCATATCATCTAGCAATACGAAATAAAAAGCAATTAAAAGAAGGTATTTTTATCTTTTTTTTAAATATATAATAACGTATGTAAATAATTTTTTTTAACAAATAGGCCTACAACAGTTGTATAATCCTTATTATTGTACACATTTACCGAGTTAAAACTCCCCGTCAGCATAGTCAGGTTGACCTACATAAGTATTCCTTAATGTTGTTTTTAAATAGTTTGTTTTTTAAATGATGTGTTTCTGATGTGTATGTAATTAATCAGCCTGTGCTTACTAGTTAGAATAAAACCAATCCGATAGCTTTACACTAATGCAATCTATCAATACATGCAAATAGGCTTTAACCATTCAGACATAAACAAGTGCCAACTTGTTTAGCTTTTGTGTAATGGTGTACATTTAATAAATAGGAAACAAACCAGACAAAGTGTCGCTGTAATTTATATAGAAGCTGCCAGCTGTAACAAAGTGGGGCGGTTGTATATGATATAGGGCAAAGTTTATGCAAGCGTTATTAATTGTTTTGTGACCGTCTGTTTGGAATAAAGTACAAATAAACTTAATTTTGTTAATTCAACTCAACTCACGTCAGCGGTTCAGGTATTAGTTTGTCCTATGTTTCGTTTGTATAATTCTCTTTTGGTTTCTTCGCCTTTTCTCTGGAGCACTCTTACTTTTCTGTCTCTATCTCCTCAGCAGGGGATTTTATTAATTTTGTTTCACGTTTTGTTTTAACGTTGCACTGGACCATCCACTCCCTCAGTCACACTCATTCAACACACGGTTCAGAATTTTACGTAGTATATGAAAAAGTATTGTTTTCGACCAAATTTTCAAATTTGAATTTTTAGTGGAATTATCTGTTTTGTTGCTCCATGAACCCCAAAAAATTGTTAAGTGGAATTATCTGTGTTAGAGCTCCCTGAACCCAAACATATTTTAGTAGCATTATTTGTTTTGGTGCTCCCTAAACTCAAAAAGTGTTTTTTTTGTGTGTCTGTCCGTGTGTCTGTGTGTCTGTTAGGATGTGTACAGAGCTGGAGACCATACCAACGGTCCGATTTTGATGAAATTTGGTATGTAGAAGTAGTTCTGGAATATCTCCAGGCGTATTTTCGATTTTTGAAAATTTTAGATTTTTAAGGGGTTTTACCCTCCAAAAATGGTGAAAAAACGAGAAAAATCTAAATTTCTCAAAAACGGCTCTAAAGATTTTGATAAAATTTGGCTTATTTGTAGCCCTTAATGTACCCTACCATATGCAAAAAACCACATCTTTCTAAAAATTCTCGTTTAGCTAATAATAATAGTAACTGATTTTTGGGGGTTTTTGGCCAAAATCGGGGTTGTTTTTCAAAAATTTTCAAAATCTTTTTTCGTGCATCTATACAGGCCTAATTGACATGTTTTGTGTAAATTTGTTTGAAATCGATCGAATAGTTTTAATAATAATCATAATATAATAAGGATGTGTGGTACATGCATCTAATATTTTCCATGGTCTGTCCTACTTTTGCAATTCTAAATAACCACCTCTTGGAAAGGTATAAAGTTTCAACTGGGAGAAAGTATGTGGCAGTTATCTGGTACCGTTTATTTTATAAATAATGTATTTCTGATGTGTATCTAATCAATCTGCCTGTGATTTTTCACGGGGGCTTTCTAGTTTAATGTAACGTTCATGATTGAGGCTGTGCTAGCACAGAAATGACTCCGATCGACAAATAAAAAAAAATCGTACTAAAAATATGTACTTTAATTTTAACTCTATATTAAACTTCGTTTCTTAATCAAGCATTAATTAATGTTTACGATCTAAAGGGACCAATAAAAGTTAGTTCAAATTGGGTTATAAAAAACAAAATTTAATCAGAGCAATTGTCAGTAATAAAGTTTGAAATGCATAACTGAAGCATATAAAATAACTCATTAAATAGATATTCAGAGAGAGGATGTTTTATCGGAAACCAATATTGAAAAATGTTTCTACGTTAAGCAGAATGTTTTCGCTTAAAACAAAAACGTTTTTGCTTAAAGCAGCTTTGCTGGATATGTAAACACTCGGACTAAACAGAAATGTTTTCTACGTTAAGCAGAATGTTTTCGCTTAAAACAAAAACGTTTTTGCTTAAAGCAGCTTTGCTGGATATGTAAACACTCGGACTAAACAGAAATGTTTTCTACGTTAAGCAGAATGTTTTCGCTTAAAACAAAAACGTTTTTGCTTAAAGCAGCTTTGCTGGATATGTAAACACTCGGCCTAAACAAAAATGTTTTCTACGTTAAGCAGAATGTTTTCGCTTAAAACAAAAACGTTTTTGCTTAAAGCAGCTCTGCTGGATATGTAAACACTCGGCCTAAACAAAAATGTTTTCTACGTT
>JAGFPH010003675.1:128073-142775 GCA_018207615.1 Philaenus spumarius
TAATCATGTTATGTTTTCTTTATAATAAAGGCGTTGTATAGTTGCCTACGTATACGAAATATATAAGTAGAACTAGGGGAAACCAATGCATCTCTGCTTGCATCCCCCCTCCGTTAGGACCTTCTATACACATAATCATGTTATCATTTCTTTGTAATAAAAGTGTAGGATTAATAATAAACCCAAAGCTAAGATGGTAAATAATGTTAAATGTTCAAATGAAATTATTTCGTATAGCAGCAGTTATAATAAAGGTCAAAAGAACCAGCAAGGTCTACACTTTTATAAAAACCTAACCTAAAAGTTAGAAATACAAATAGTTGCTTCAAAGTTTGAAATCAGGTTTTAATATAAATAACAGAGAAAATATCTGTTACCGGTATTTTATTCAATTGGCTGCTATGGTAATTCACCAGTCTAGGACTAACCTAAGAATTTTTCCGACTAAGTTTACATGTAATATTGAAATACTAAATGTTTTTATAAAAATGAATTATAGCCAATGTTACTCAGGAATAGTGTAGCTTTTTGTTACTAAAACTATTTTTTCAATCGGTTCAGTAGTTGCAGAGATTAAACAAACACATTTTACCTCTTTATAATATTAGTATAGATTTGTTATTTGCACCTCGACCTTGGATTTTGGACTGATTCGCTTTTCTCGCAGAAGACAGACTTACTTCGCGGATCAGAACTACAATTAAATTCCCTGCGTGGTTTTTGAGCTGTTACTTTTATGGTATTTTACGTTTTTATCGATTTATGGGGGACCGGATGGGCTTGTATATGTATGTCATATCCTATATTTATTTTTTCAGATAAAGCTCATAAAAGTTTCATTTTAATACGAAAAATATGTGGTTGTACGGAGTGCTTCCGGTTGTTGGCTTTTTGGGCTAACGAACTCGTCCGAGCGACTTTTAAAAGGCACAGTGTGTACCAAATTTGTTGCTTGAAGTTGTTTTAGTGACAACCTGTGTTGGTATTTTAAAATTAACTCTAAAAGAGAGTTCAATCTAATTAAATTAAAGACAATTATTCGACGCAATTATGTCGAAAAACGTGACAATGAATTCGACACAAAATTAATAATAGACTAACGGATTTCTCGTATTGGAAAACTCCCAAAGCCTACAGGAAATGCCTCGAAGTTAGACAAAATTAGTGTAGGCAATTATTGCTTGGAACGAAATCAGTAGACATGTCAAGGGCTCAAATGAAGTTATTTAATATGAATTGAAGCCAATTTCAGAAGATTAAAGAAGTTAGTGCCTGCAATAATAAAGAGGTAAAATTTGTTTGTTTGTATGTAGGGGGTAGGTAATCTCTGGAACTACTGAACCGATTGAAAACATAGTTTTACTAATAAAAAGCTACATTATCACTGAGTAACATAGGCTATAAATTCATTTTGATAAAGACATTTTGTATTTCAATATTTGTAAATTTAGTCGGAAAAAAATCTTAGATTATTCCTAGACTGATGAGCCAACACATGTATTTACATTTATTACCATGGCAACGAATGGAATAAAATAATATTCCAGAATATTTCCATTAACAGCAGATTTCAAACTTTGAAGCAATTATTTGTATTTCTAACTTTTAGGTTAGGTTTTTATTAAAGGTATACCAGAGCCTTGGTGGTTCTTTTAACCTTTATTATGACTGCTGTTATAAAATATACGAAATAATTTGATTTGGACATTTAACATTATTCACCATCTTAGCTTTGGGGTCATTATTAATCCTACACATTTTTTATAAAGAAAACATTACATGATCATGTGTGTAGAAGGTTCCAAAGATGTTGGAGCACGCAGGGGTATTATATAGTGTCTCTAAATAAGTTTATGATTTTTAAAATTATAAACATTTTTTATTTTCTGACTGAAAATAAATATAATTTAGATTGTTTTTATCGGAATACAACTTAATTTCATAAAAGTTCATACCTGACTTTACAGTAAGAAAAAAGACTCTTCTTTTTACAGATGTTGAATATACACAATGATATATTATGTGTTTTCGGTTAGGTTTTCAGATATCTCGAATGCTTTATCTTATAAGACATATTTATCGTCGCGTAATTGATTTATTCGAAGGTAAAGCCTACAAAGCAGATGTATGTTCTCCACAAGGTTTTAAACTGAGCCTCATCCTATTTACCGTTCTAATATCAAGACAAAATATACGGTGTGAGCTAAAATAAACAGTACCGAAATCAAACAGCTGATGCATTGTTGTTTGTTGCCTTGCCACGTTGCTTTATTACCTTCTTGTTTGAGGTTACTTTGCTCACAGTGGATTACATCACGGCAGACGGTATTATCCTTGTTGTAAAAAAACTCGCAACGGAAAAACTAGCTTTGTGATTCGACCTTGTGGCCTCGGATTATCGACTGCACTTTGCGAGGTTGCACCTTGACCTTGCGACCTAGGTTTTGGTCTGCTTCACACAGTTCCAGAAGTTGCCGCACGGTAAAATTACAGTGACTAGATAGAGACAGTGTGGCCAAGTGAGGTCTTGTTTCCTATTGGTCAAGATGTCGGCAGCCATGTTTTTCCTAAATTCGTATCTGTTTACATTACATTTATTCACGTTCACATATTGTAAAAGGGACTTTACCGATTTTTTAACAGATATTTGTTAGTTTTTACTTTAAAATAAACGTAATAGTTATTTTAAAGCGATTCGTGTTGAAGTATGTGATATTGCACCAAATTAATAAGGAAATGACAGCAGATTAGGCTACTCCCGCCACTCTACGGAATCGTTTCAGCGCGCATATTTCAGAAGTAAGTACATGCCAAAAGTCTTTTATTTACAACATTTTAAAAAGTTCATAACATTGGCTAATCCTTTTTATCAATAGAAAAGATAAATGCAATAAATATTAGTTTTACGCAATTTTAAGAACTGTTTTTGGCCCAGACCTATAATTTCGTCCGTGTTAGCCCTACGTTTGTTTATGTTTATAGTTTTCAAATTAAATTGTCATCGTTATTTTTTCTTTCTTTTAGTCTTGGTGAAGGTACAATGTAAGGCAAGAATCACATTAATAAGTAGGCCTAACTGAAATATTGAGGGAAATGAATAATGAAACCTGTTTTTCGGCTTTGAATAACTTAAACTTAAAAATCTTGAATTGCCAACCTCAAAATCAAATAATTGTAATTTCGATGTTAAATTGTTGTTAGAGACATTAATTTTATTATTAGCTTTCAATTGAAGTAGAAATAAATTAGTTAGTTAGGAAAGTTTTAATTGCTTTGCTTATTTTAAAAAAACTTATTTATTATTAGATGGAAATAAATGCATTGTAAAAATCTGAAAGTGTAACTTTGAAAATAATAAATTTGTAAAATTTATTCATTGATAAAAAAGGCTAATTAACAACAGGATAATAATTTTGCATTTTGATTTAGGCCTATTCGTTGTTTTATTTTTCGTTTTGTTTTACTTTGAATTTTTGATATTTTAATTTATTCATTAAGTTAAGAAAAAATTCAAATTTAGCTATAAGAAAATAATTTTTAAGATTTTGCTTATCAAACTGAATTGAAACCTAAAATCAGTAGGCCTAAATACAAATTTCATAATTAACTTGCCACAAAACTTTAACTCTGGGGAATTTTAAGCAACAAAATTGTTGTTTAAAATTTATGGTGCATTTGTTATGTATGTTTAGGCTATTTTTTATTGAATTTTGCATTTGTGAATATTCATAGGCCTATGTGTTTTCAGCTCAGCGATTTACAAAACACTTTCTTATTCCCTATTTGTTACATTACCAGTTAGAAACAATTATGAATAGAATTAAATAGAATTAAATTTAATTAAAAACAATTTCATTATGACCAGTCAAACACTTTTTCAGATAGCTACAAATTATTGAAAACTTGGTTCCTTGAAAATAATACAAAACCTTGACTTTTATTCAAATAAACCGCATAAATAATGTAATTGAACTTCAAAATGTTTTTTTTAACGTAGAATTGAACAAAGAAAATAATAGTGCAACTTGTTTTGATATAGCTTTATTAATTTGTAATTAACGTTAGTAGGACTCAACTATCGGCATAGGCTAGTAAAAATGTGATAGTAGGCTAAATCGTTATTTTTTATAGGTTATTTCATTTTAAACAACTTATCTGCTTTCTAACTACTTTTTAACATTTAAAAAGTTGTTTACGAGGCCTTTATGAAATAAAACAAAAGGTTTTATAAATATTTTGAAAATAAATTACTTTATACTTTATGGCAGATAACATTACTTTTAGGAAAAACATGGCGGCCGCTTTCGTGTGGCCACACTGTCTCTATCTAGTTTTAAGATGAAATAAAGTGATTGTATCCATAATCCGTACTCAATAAAACTGTGTTGGTTTCGTTTCCTGCAATGTCGACGGAATCACAGCGTGAAATGAACTGCCCTGTCTTGTTGTTGTATGGGCAATGTGTTCTCACTCCTACTGTATAGAGTATTGACTCGAAGATCCAATATGTGTAACACATGCGGTAAATTGTGAAGACGTTGGCGTGAAATCATTCGAGTGATGAGTGTTGATGTGTGAGGACTGAAGTACTGGTTAGTTGATATTGTGCGTCGTTTCACACATCAGAATTAGTAATTAGTACGTTTTATTGTTTGAAGCCACTATTTAGGAAATCTTTTTACTTCCGAAAGCGCTGAATAGTCGGCTGCACGACCGACATATATTACTAGAATATTTTGTATATCAAGTCTTTAGCCATGGGTTAAACCCCGCATCGATCTTGCGCCCATGGATTATGAACATACCCTCGAAAGTACCATAGTATTTGCAAGTGTTTGGACATGGGTTACTGATTAATAAAAATAGCACTTCTGATAGAGGTGGGTTATTACCAAATTGAGTAGTATGTATTCCCTATTACATTACACGCATAGTAAATTTTCCCAAGTAGTGCGCGCCCTGCCTTAAAGTTTACAAGATACCAACGGTGGTCCATTTAACAAACACACTCTGTATATTTTCACGTAATCTAAAGGCATATTATATCCTTGTATTTATACGTGTAAGATTAGTTTTGTTTACTTACAAACTTTACCATATCTTATCTTCTAAAGCGAGAGATAATTGTCTGTCTGCTAAATGGATCTGGAATCTCCGTCTAAGGATTTTTGATTTTTTGATTTTATATGGGGCTTTTGGCCACGAGAAACCGATTGGAAATGGTCACCAGTCTGGGAAAATTCGTTTTCTACGTCTTTTTATTAAATTAAAAAGTGAAATTTGTCCATTTTAAACAATACAAAGCACAGCTGATGCAAATGTTTTCAATGTCATTACAATAATCATCTGTTTTCTTTTAAACGAAGCACAGCTGATGCAAATGTTTTCAATGCCATTACAATAATCATCTGTTTTCTTTTAAACTGTATTTTATTAGAGGTAAGCCTAATGTTGTATCTATTTATAGTTACCATGGCAACGAAAACTTCTGCTAAAAAAACATACCCTTTATTTAGTTGTTTAATGTTATAGGCCTAACCTAAACGATGTTCACGGAAATTTGCAATAAAGTTATTGACGTGAGCAAACTAGGCCCTGCTTATAATCGAGCTTTAGCTCGGTCTCCTGGTACTGTATACAAAGCTAGAGCGAAAACTATTCGATCGATTTCAAACAAATTTGCACCGCACCTGTCTACTCTTGGTGTTCCACAGGGTTCGGTGTTGGGCCCAATATTGTTTTTGATTTTAATTAATGATTTAAGTTTAAATGTTTCATGTTCCTCAACAATTTATGCGGACGACACGTCTTTACTTGTTAGTCACAAAGACATTTTTCAATTAGATAATGTAGCAGCTAGTGTATTAAAAGAAGCAAACGACTGGTTTGAGGTAAATGGACTGTTTTTAAATGAAGAAAAACTCAAAAACTTTTAGTCACTCTACAAAACAAATATAAACATAAAAATTGATAGTATGCTCTCCTGGTCAGTGCACATAGATTTATGTAAAGACAAAATTATCAAGGGTAATTTATTTACTAGTAAATCTTAAGAGTCAAGTAACGTTTGAATATTTAAAAATAGCGTACTTTGCTTTCTTTGAAAGTATTTTGAGATATGGCATTCTTATTTGGGGAAATGGAATAGGAATTCGCACAATTTTAATTCTTCAAAAAAAAAAAAAGCTTTAAGAATATTAACAAACTTGGATAAATTGGAACACTGCAAGCCATTGTTTATTAAAACTGGTATTCTAACAGTTATCTACTTGTATATTTTTGATGTAGTAATGCACGTAAAGAATACTTTACATATGTATCCAGCTAGAGGTTTAATTCATAATCATAATACAAGATTTGGTCATATTTTTGAACAACCAAGACATAGATTATATAAATCCAAAAATGATCATTTAGCTTTAGGAATGAAACTATTTAATAAACTGCCTGCCACTTTTTAAAACATGTCAAATGATGATTTATATCATACATTTTATGGTTGGCTGAAAAAGCACCCATTTTATAACTTGGCGGATTATTTGGAATGTGATATCAATATTTGGTAAGCCTGTGTTTAATATTAGTTGTTAGTTTTAACGACTAAACTGTATGTGACGAAGTCTATTGCAATGTTGTACATGTGCTGAAGGACCAATAAATGTTCTGTTCTGTTCTGTCAAGCAGGCCTGTATAGATGCACGATAAACGGTTTTGAAAATTTTTGAAAAACAACCACCTTTTTGGCAAAAAAAACCCCCAAAAATTAGTTATTATTTTTTGATAAAATAGCGGCTCTAACGATTTTGAAATAATTTAGCTTATTTGTAGCCCTTAATGTACCCTACCATATGCAAAAAACCGCATGTTTCAAAAAATATTCGTTTAGCTAATAATAATAACTGATTTTGGGGTTTTTTTTGGCCAAAAAGAGGGTTGTGTTTCAAAATTTTTCAAAACCTTTTTTCCATACAGGCCTAATTGACTTGTTTGGTGCAAATTTGTTTGAAATCGTTGGAATATTTTTCACTTTAGTTAATAATAATAATATTTATTTTTACTCATCTACTTTAATTTACTATCCCATCTCCTACTTTAATGCAATTATGAAGTCACGGCTGTGGTTACATACGGGGGTTGGCGTGCGAAGCATGAAATGCACTGTGTATTGATATTATTCCCTATGTGCAGGTTGGCGTGCGAAGCACGCAATGCATTGTGTATTGAAAATACTCCCAGTACTTGGCGTGCAATGCACTGTGCGTCGGCCACTTCTCATAGTGTTCAGTGTCAAGCTCACATGTGCGTCTTAGCAGTGAACGTGTTAATAATTTAAATATGTTTGTGAGAAAGTAAGTTATGTGTCCAGTTTCTGGTACCGTTTATTTAAAATATAATTATTGTGCTTGAGGGAAATTTTGGACTCGGGGGGAAATTCGTGTTTGGGTTTCTAGCAACACTGGACGCAGTGTAGAGTTGCAGGTTTGACTTGCTGAGTAGGAAAGTACAACACGTTACAACATGTCCTTGTTGCAGGTGCAGTCGGCAGCAGTTGTTGATTACTTTCAACGTCTACAGAATGTAGGAGGCTGTTTCAAGACGTAAGTACCCTATATAATTTGGAATAGTATTTTTGCAAACGTTTTGGATGAGGTAAAATACGAATTCGCGATACGGAAGGTGCTCAAAGTGAGACGCTTTCTTCGATGGTTTCTTCTTCTTAATTGGTTTACACACGTACCATAAACCACAAGTTTAATGTAACAGCTGATCGCAAAAGAAGATGCAATCGACTAAATTAAATAGGCAGTGGTAAATTTACTTAGGCCTGGAATTCATAGTGGTTTCTTAAGGTAGCCTTAAGGAAAGGAAGAGTTTAGGAGGCCTTAAGATATGATTTTTGCATACAGAGTCAAACCTTAAGTGTAGATTGTAACTCAGCCTTAGAACCTTCTTTAAAGTTACCAAAAGGCTGCCTTAGGTTCAAACTTTAGAACTTTAGCAAATGCAGAGTCGCTGCTTTTCATTAAGCAGGCCTAAAGCTACCTTCGAATGCGTAATTTTCTCAAGGTAGCTGCCAACGTACTTTTGGGGAAATTTAGCGAGTTCTTAAGTGATTCTAATGACACACGAAATGGCTAGTTACGAAGATTTTTTGAATGTATTTATTTTACGTGTGATTATGGAAGGATCCCTAAATGATTCGGGATTATGATAATGTTTTAAATGGCAATTTGAATTGAGATACCGAATTTCATAGGATGTAGTAAAAAATGTTATTTCCCCATTGATACCAGTTTAAAAAGATAAATTATAATAAAAGAAGATTACCAATATCCCATATTTATACCATATTGATAGCATTGTGTTTTATGCCATGAGAAATTTTTAGGAAAACAACTATTTTTAACTTCCCGCTACCAATAAGAAAGTTATTGATTTCGATCCGACTTTCGAAAGTCGAGTTTTCATTAAATCTCCACGTTTTGAGGTCCCAGGAAGCCATTCTGACTATTCCCGCCGAGATGTCCGACCGTGTGTGTGCGTGTGTGTGGGGGTGTGTCTGTGTGTGTGTGTGTATGTATGTGTGTAAATAAATTTTTGTCGTACCGTTTCTCAAAAACGAATCAACCGATTGAATTCTACGACATGTCATTCGAAAGGGTGTATCAAAACTTAGATCTGATTAGATTTGAGAGTTAATCCATCGAGCCAATCCGAAGAAATTTTAAAAAAATAACCTAAATGTATTTTTGAATTTTTATGTTTTTAAAAAATAACTTTAAAGCGTGCGAAAAAATCATAATAAAACCATGTATACATTTTTTGTGCTTAAAAAATTGCGTCGACTGCTTTTTTGAAAATGAAAATCGGACGACGCATTCAAAAGTTATCGTTGTTTAAAAATTCACAAATTTTCGTTTTTTGGTATTTTTTTAATATATCTTCCAGATTTCTCAACCAATCAATATAAACCTGTACATTTTCTTTTTGTGCTTTAAAAACTGCGTAGAATGCTTTTTCAAAAATGAAAATCGAACGACGCATTCAAAAGTTATCGTTGTTTAAAAATTCACAAATTTTCGTTTTTTGGTATGTTTTTAACATATCTTCCAGATTTCTCAACCAATCAATATAAACCTGTACATTTTCTTTTTGTGCTTTAAAAACTGCGTAGAATGCGTTTTTAAAAATGAAAATCGACCGACGCATTCAAAAGTTATAGTTGTTTAAAAATTCACAAATTTTCGTTTTTTGGTATTTTTTAACATATCTTCCAGATTTCTCAACCAATCAATATAAACCTGTACATTTTCTTTTTGTGCTTTAAAAACTGGGTGGAATGCTTTTTTAAAAATGAAAATCGCACGACGCATTCAAAAGTTATAGTTGTTTAAAACTAAGCGGGAAGTTCTAGGGTTGGCCTGCATGGTCAACCAATTTCCAGATTTTTTATAATTAGTCTAGTAGGTATTGCCGTAGGCTACTGAACAAAATGAATTGATAAAACAATTTAATAGATTGAGTTTGTTTTGGATAGGCCTAACGGTTCAAATAAATGTGACAATACATATTTTAATTTAACTATTTTAATTTAATAATGATATCTGATTAATGAAAATAATGAAAGCTATCAGTATGCACATAACCTCAAAACGTATACTGTACTGCAAAACTATTCGGTTGGAGTGGCAATCAGAGTAAATTTAAAATCAATAAATGATATTTTATTAGTTTATCGATGTCATCGCATAACTAATTATTGCAATAGCTAAAAGTAAATACTGAGCTGTGCATAAACTAGGCTTGTACCAATTTCATAATTGCTGTAATCGTTTGTTTGTTTAGTTGAGAGGGAATGAGGCTTATAGGCCAACATCGGAATGATAAGTTGTGCCAACTGTTGGACGTAAATGAAAATAATATTAAAGTAAGAAACCACGAATGTTATGAAACATTTCTGTTTAAGTTCATAAATAAACTAAATAAATAAATTTTAAATGCTTTAACAAGTTAAGTTACACAAGGAAAGCTTTATTTATAGTTAATGAAATATTCGTTCTAGAGGAATTTACTTTTGTAAAATTGGTAAAGGTGTTTTCTATACTTAGGTCTCCTTAAATGTGTAGCCTCATCTAAGGCCGCTTTAAATAAACGTCTATGAATTGAAAACTATTTGTAAGACCTCTTTAAGGTATGATTCGAGGTTAAGGTTTTCTTACATGAGGGAGCTTTAAGGCTACCTTAAGAAACGACTATGAATTCCAGCTTTAAACTCGATAGCTGTGTAGGTTTTGGCACGTCAAGTGACCGATGAAATGGGCATTGCGCTTCCTAATTTTGTAAGTTGTGTTAAATCAGTGTACTCAAGCAGCACCGTCGTGAGTAGACCAATTTCCCAAATAGTTGGTTGAAACCGTAAAAAGTATAAACTTAATTTTTGAAATTCGCTCAACTCACGTCAGCGGTTCAGCTGCGTGATCGCATTATCCATATGTCCCCTGATGATGGAAAAAATGTCCGAAATTGCAATATTTCAGAAGGAAAACGAGTTAAGGATGCTTGTACAAATAAGTTATAACAAACGATGTCTTCTCTTTAAAAACATATTTTTTTTTTAGTTTGTTTACTGAATCCATTCCTAGTTTAAACTTAGCAATGAAAATATCAACGGTTAGTCAAATATTGGTTTAAATAGAGTTCGTACAACTTGTGCCCTAGTTACATCTCCAATCAAGTTATGCTTATAATTTGCACAAGGGTGAGTTTACCCCGAGCATACAATCTGTTATAGGTTCCTCTACAAATAGAAAGTGTGTCACCTGTAAGTTGTACGATGCAAATATTTTCCTTATTGGGACGTCTTTGAGTTAAACATAAATAATTCGACCACGCAGCTGAACCGCTGAGAAAATTTCCAAAATTAAGTTTATAGGCCTATGTTTTAGGGTTTCAACCAACAATTTGGGAAATAGGTCTATTCACGACGGTGCTGAATAGCTGTAAAATGGTTCGCACGCCATTCCGCATATTGGGAGTATCCTCAATACACAATGCATTGCGTGCTTCGCACGCCAACCCAGCGGTAGAATCCACCACATGGCTTTGAACCGGTTACTTCTGTTGTATTTTACGTTTTGATCGATTTTGTGGGAACCAAGCGAGCTATAAGGTCGTGTAAAAAACCAAATGTCCAGAATAACATCCTACATTTATATTGTAGAAAAAACTCAAAAACAAATTCATTCTCGTAGGAAAAATCTCAAAAAATAGTGACGTCCCGTCAAAAAACGTGCTTCCGATTGTTGGATTTGTTTGGCTAACGAACTCGTCCGAGCGACGGAGACAACCAACATGTGTACCAAATTTGAACCAAATTGGACTTAAAATGCTAGAGTGCGGAAACATATATACATATATATATATATTTATATATTTGATTTTTAATGACACCCCAAAACGTGTTCTTTTTACCATGATCGGTGCTCATTTGCTACTCCCGACCTTGGGTCTTACCATAAGGGCCACTGCAATAGCTCATTTTTCCTATGGAAATTCGCTAATAAACAGCGATGCAATACTAATCCAGTCAATGAGTGCTCAAAAGATGGATGTAGAGTGCATGGAAACCTATTACTTTAAATGAGCAATTCTTGTATCTCTCTTTGTATCTGTCGCGGATCTCGAAAACGGCTCTAACGATTTCAAAGAAATTTTGTATTTAGGTGTAGTTCTGATTTTTAAGTACTACCATATAGTTGTATTTCGTGTAAAAACGCAATTTTTTGAGAAAATATAATTTAAAAGTTGAACAATTTTAACATAGTGTCTTATGGGTTGCCATCTTGGTTACAAAATAACAACGAAATAGTAAATAAAGCGATCAAAACAGCTGTTTATAAATAAGCCAATTTATACGGTTTTAGCACGTTGGAAATAGAGTGGAATAGAACTGAGATTGGGTATTATCCAAAATTAGCTGTTCATTAGTTATGTTAATCCTGCAATAATTTTTACTATATTTAGGCCTGGTTTCAAAACTTTAGTTGATAGTAGAAGAAGATAGTAGAACTAGGACTAAAATCGTAACGAAAGCCTCTCACGTTTCTAAAGCATGTATTTGAGGTTATAATTAATCTTGCAATTACTGTTATTATATTTAAGCCTAGTTTCATAATTTTATAAACCTATGTACAAACGAGCCAAAGATTAACGAGATTCTTTAGCGAATTTTCCAACTGCGAGCGAAGCGAAGCAGCCACCTGAGGCCGAGGCGGGGTTGGGACGCGAAGAGTCCAGGGGCAGAGCCCCTAGTATGCGATAATTTTTGACTTCAGGACTTTGTTAGGAACAGTTCAGAGGTAAACATACTAAAAGTCCCCGCCCTTAGGTGAGCTAAATGCGGGTGGGGGGCGGAAAGGTCCCATTTTTTTGATTGTTAGGCAGGACATAAGGAAATGCAACGCGAACTTATATTATCGTAAATTCAACTGGAATGATTGATACGATATTGGAGTCAACGCGTCAACGATATATGATCGATGGCAGCAATAAGTCGACCTTTGCTTCACGTCCAGCATGAACTATATATAGAGTGAGACAAAAATAGCTTTTATAATGGTTTAATGGGGGAGAGCTTATAGCTGGCGTTTAATAGGAAACTGTAAAATGTTAAATGCAGAATTAAAGTGAAATGAGCGTACAGTCGGATTGGAACGGCTCTGCGTGGGATTGGTTGATTCAGCGCTGGAATTGTGATAGTTCCGATCACGGTATATAGAATACTAACGGCAGGGTTCAAGAGTGGATGCGCAGTAGCTCGTGACGTCATCGGTGACCAGTTTCTCATAAGCTCCATAAGATTCTCATGGAGCCTTATGTAAAAATTGTACCAATCTTACCAAAGAATAATTAAGGGAACGGAAGCAATACTGGGCCACATAGATTGGTACTGTTCAAAACTTACCTTAGAATTTAAATATCACCAAAAGTAGGAATGTTTCAGCTTATCTCTTACAATACACAGGATACCTAGAGGTTAGCTCAATAAACCATGGAAATAGATATAATTTTTGGCTTTATTAACCAAAATAAAAAAAGTTTATATGCCCTTAATACAAAAATTGAAATTATTAATATGCCCTTAATACAAGAAAAGTTTGAGATTTAAAAGAAAACATACATATTTTATTAAGTTGAATTTAAAAGCCCTCCCCAAAAATAAAAATCAAAAACCCTCCCTTTTAATAATAATTACAGAATTTATACAGAAAAAGATTAACAAGTTACAAAGTTTTAACATGAAATACCATGGATTTGTTTTTAAGAATAAATATATATATGTCGTTGGCCAACTCTAAAAGGTAATTATAAATAATAGAATGAATAAACAAAATTAATTATGAGACGTCTCTCTATATATAAAAAAAAGGTGTGAAATTTCTAATATGCAGCCCTTAGGGCTAAGGTCCGAAATGTGCTAGCTTGCTCCTCCCAATTATTAAATACTAACATATCCTAAATAGTACACATATACAAAAATTACTTTTCAAAAATACAGCCTATTTAACATTTAACACAAAAGAAAAAGAACAACTGCAGATCGTTCATATTTTAAATTAAATTCTGTCTTTAACTAAAGCACTGTAGAAATATTTTATTATTTTTTAAAAGTTCTGTTGGAAGGTAGGCCTTTTCAAGGCGTAGCTGTAGTGTAGGTTATGCCATTGTATTATTTAATATCTCCTGGAGTTGAACCAGTGTAACTGCATAACATAAATAACAATTCCTTTTTAGAAAACTTGCAGCTAATTTAAATAAGCATAAAAATGATAGTTCTTTGAGTTGGCTGTTTTATTAAAATTTGTAGCACAAGGTGACAAATTGCTACTTAGATTGTAATGGTTAATACAACATGTGTAATGTTGCATAAGGCTGTCTCTACATGTTAGGTAAACCACATGGTAACATAAAAATGTTCTCGTTTAGTTACATAATATCTATATCAGTAATATTATGCTTATAGCTTATTAAAAGTTTTCAATATTGGTTACACTGCAGAAAACTACACAGTTACAGTTAATTAATACAGAGCAGTTTAGGCCAGTTTTGTTGAAATATGTTTAGGCTTTAGCAATAACCAACATGGTATCGGCTTTAAAGTTTTTGTAGGCTGTAAGATTTGCATTTAAAAATTAGGCTGTAGTAAAAATGAAATACATAGGTTTCTCTATTAAATTGAACAAAATGAGTTAGGAAAGTTATTCATAAACCAAAGGTGGAAATAACCTTATTAAGTTTTACAAGTAAATATTTTATAATTATCAAGGTAAAGCTAAAAACATTCATACCTGGTATCCGGAAAACAAAGGTTTAGAAGAAAGTCATGTTATTTAGCGACACACCGTCGTTAAAATCGCGACTAAATTATTTAAAGTGTAACAACATAACTACGACTTTGCAGCGTCTTAAAGGTTTTGTTCGTAACAGGCTAATGGCCGACCTTTCTAGAAGCTCTCATGACAAAGCGAAATTTTAACTAATGAGATATGGATCAGCTGTTGATTGTCAGATAAAGTCCGTGCCTTATAAGAATAGCAGGGACCGTACGGAGTCGACGTCTGGCGGAGAAAAGGGAAACTATTTGGGAAGTGTCGGTAAGGATAAATGATAGAAAGGTTGTAACTAGTCGGTGAGACGTTACA